>PVJH01032232.1:0-22886 GCA_004026705.1 Nesogale talazaci | reverse complement strand
TTCTCCCTTTGCCCCCCGACACCCTCTGCTGGACACATGCTCTTTCCTTGGGGAGGGGGGGTGTCAGGAGTCTCACATCTATCACCCCCACCTCACCCCCGAGATCTCTTGAACACTGCAGGGTTCAGGAGGAAGATGCTGTCTCAGGGACACCACGACCTTTAGAAAGACGGGGGCAGCAGGGCCCGGCTGACACCCGGGGCAACACTGCTCCGAGAGTCCTCATGTTCACTGCTATCAAGCAGACTCCGGGCTCAGCTGACCCGCGAGGACTGAGTGCAGCCCCCCTGGAAGATGCGGGCGCTGCCCCTCTTGAGGGACTGAAAAAGCCTCATCTTTCAGCCACCAAGCGGAGGGTGGTTTCAAACCACTGGTCTTGCCCTTAGCAACCCGACCTGACCTCTGCCCATATGCCATCCAGTGCTCTGGATGGGACGGTGGTCCCCCCCCTCCACCCCCGCCCCCCAAACAAAACCCCACACAACCCGTTCTAAATCCCAACCCTCTGTGGATCTGAACCCACGTGGGATGGAGGTCTTTCCTTGTTGGGGACCCCTGGTAGCTTAGTGGCTATGAGGGGGGGCAGTCACCTGCATGATGGGCGGTGTGACTCCACCAGCCTCTCCGTGGGAGGGGGACGGAGCTTTCCACGCTCACAGACAGAGAGGGAGCATCTCGGGGACTCGCAGGGGCGCTCCTCTCTGTCCTGTGGGGGGTTGGGAGTCGGCAGGGACGTTTCCGGTTCTTTCGGTGCCTCAGTGAGGCGGCTAGCAGGGCAGGGCGTGCTTTCCACCCACCCGTGTGGGATGAGGAGGAAGCCCACGGGTCCTAGAGGCCAGGATGTGCTCTCAGGGGATACTGATGCCCGGGGAGCTGGCTAAGAAGCCCAGGAGATGAGGAGGCGTCCACCTCAGGGCGGACTGAGTCCCTTCCCCCACTTGGGGCTGGCGTCCTGAACTCAGATCATCTGCTCCCCAAACTGTGGGCAGTACGTTGCCGCTGTGCCTGGGAAGCACTCGAGGTGTGTCTGTTACGGCAGCACCAGATGACTCAGACACTCTGCGACATTGTCACAGCCTGGCTGCGGCATGGCGCTTCCTTACAGCAGCCTCAGGACGAACCCGGCACAGGCTTGGTTCCAGTCACAGCAGCACACTCACAGCCCCTCTACCCTCTCAAGGGTCTGAAAGCCTCCTCCTCCCTCCTGCGGGAACTTGTGATAGGTAGGCTCGTTGTGCCAACATGGTCAAAGAAGACAGGTGGGTCTGTTGTGCCAAACGGCCAAGGAACACACATAAGGTCAATTGAAGGGTGGAGATAGAAATGGCTCGGTGAGCCCTGCCTTTGCCCTCTTGCTCTTGGATCTTGGGACCAGCCGGCTGCCTTGTTCGCCCTGTGCCTCCATCTACAAGCTACACTACCTGTGGGACACCTAATCCGTGGCCTGTGTAGCTGTGAGTTGAGGTTCCTTCAAGCCCTGCTTCGCCACGCTCCTGGAATATACATCTCTTGAGCTGGGGACGGTTGGACTCTGTCATCTGGCTGACTGTTGGTGACCTGCCTTGCTGTTTGCTGCCTGTGGCTGGATAGCCTGAATTGCTCTACAGAGGACTCCTCGGCGGCCCTCAAGACTCCAAGGACTGCCAGTCTACTAGCTGTCTCACGCAGTGAGTTGCACCCAGCCATTTGCACTGCTTTCTAGATTAGTGAACTGTTTATTTCTTATGTTAGATACCCTTCTATCTATATAAATGTATAAAGAGAATTACTAGTACCCTGGTTTTGTTTCTCTAGAGAACCCTGCCTCATACAGGTCTCCCTTCTTTCCTCCAATCTCTGCCCACCATCTCAGTGAAGCAGCCTTCAGGCAATGCAGCAACCTTCCTCCCCGGCCTGCCCAGCACCAGTCCCCAGGCCCCACCATGCCGACTCCATTCCCCAGAGCGCACCCACGCCGTCTACCCCTCAGGCCTCTTGTGCAAATGCTCGGGCCCCGTGCTCCGTGGAGTCCCTGGACACCTGAAGTTCACAGTGTTTGCTGTCACATATGGTCACAAACTCAGTGGCTTAAGTACCAGACGTGGATTCTCCCATATTTATGGGGAATAAGAGATGGGCTTCCAGCATCCGTGTCCCTCTGGAGGCGCTCATTGTTGGTGGTGGCCAGCAGTCTTGGGCTCAGGGCGGTACCCCCTCTATAGCTGCCTTGATCGTCACTCGGCCGTCTTCTCTGTCAGCCACCTCCTGTTGCCCTTTAACCTCGCAAGTCACATGTGGCTGCAGTTAGGGTCCACCAGGATCATCCTATCTGCAAAAACCTCCTATCTACCTACTTACCTATCTATCTATTTATTTTTTTGTGCAGAAGATAATATCCCTGGGATTAGGAATGTAGACATTGTTGGTAGCTGGTTTTCAGCAACCAGCACAAGCCAGGATTCAATGGAGGAAAGAAGAGCCAAGCCTCAAGTTACAATGTTGCAGGATTCTCTTGAAGGATTCTATGGGTTATACTATGATCACTCAACTCGCGTGGAGAAGCAGGGCTTGAAGGAACCTCGACTCACAGCCACACAGTCCACGGATGAGGTGTCCCACGGGTCATGTCGCTTGGAGATCGAGGCACAGGACGAACAAGGCAGCCGGCTGATCCCACGATCCAAGAGCAAGAGGGCAAGGCTATACGTAGAATATGGGTTATATTCTATGGGTACACTCAATACAATGCAGGAAACATCCCAGAAAGGCGGCAGGAATACAGAGTGAGCGATGTCACAGTCCCCAAAAGTATCGGTAAACCTTTGATTGATCGATTTCAGTGATCATAGGACTGATGGCCCTGAAGGAAGACGTCCAGGCTGCACTGGAGGCCTTAGTGAAAAAACACAGTTCCAGGAATGGATGGGACACCAATGGAAAATGCTTCAACAAGCTCAGGAAGCCCTGGAAGCACTCATCCATGCCGGGAGATTCACTAGACAGCTACCTGGCCAACTGCCTGGCAGAGACCCCCATTTATGCCCATTCCAAAGAAAGGGGGCCCAACAGGATGTGCAGACGTTTTTCAAACAACAGTGTTGATTCCTTGCACGAAATTTTGCTTCAGAGTATTTTTAAAGAGATGGTTGCAGCCATCAACCGACAAGGAGCTGCCAGAAACGCAAGTCAGATTCAGAAGAGAGCCTGGAAGGAGGGTATTGTCCTTGCCAAGGTCACATGGATCTTGGCTGCAAGCAGAGAACACCAGAAAGATGTCTAGCTGTGCTTCGTGGGCCCTGCCAGTGCATCCCATGGTGTTGATCGTAACCAACTATGGATAGCACTGGGAAGAAAGGGAACTCCAGAACCCTTCCTGGTGCTCACGTGGAACCAGTCCGTAGATCAAGAGGCAGTGGGGGGAATGGAACAAGGGAACACTGCATTGTTGAAACTCAGAAAGGGCGTGGGTCAGGGTGTTATCTCTCTCCACGCGTGTACAGTCTGTACGCTGAGCAAATCATCAGAGGAGCTGCCTCTGATGAAGAAGAAGGTGGCATCAGGACGGGAGGAAGGGCTATGAGTAACCTGTGACATGCCGATGACACACACCTAGCTTGGTGCAAATGAGGGGGACTTAATGCACTTGCTGATAAAAAGGAAAGGCTATAGCCTTCACTATGGACAGCAACTTCATGTAGAGGGAACCAAATCCTCACACCCAAACCAGTAGGTAACATCATGACAAATGCGGCCGAGATTAAAGTGGTCCAGGACACAAGTCCATCTTGCGTGGACCCACCATCAAGACTCACAGAAGCAGTAGTCAAGAGCCCAAAGGAGGGGCTTGAGCCCCGGTGGTGCAGTGGTGGTTTGCGGGACTGCAGCCCACAGGGCTGCGGCTCAAATCCAGCAGCAGCTCTCCAGGAGCAAGGCTGGGTCTCCCATTCCCACCAGGGGGCAGGGATGCTCACCAACAACAGAGACCAAAGGAGGGACTGCCCAGGGTCAGTCTGCTGCGGAAGAACTCTGTGGAGTGTTGAAAAGCGTGGGCATTACCAGGTGAGGACTCAGGTGTATGTGCAGTCTCTACAAGTGTGCCCTAGGTAGACCGGACGGGCTGCATTTGAACCAGCACTGCCTGGAGGTCTTCCCAGGATGAAGATGGGGGGTGGGCATTTCAATCTGCTCCTGAGGGCAGAGGGCAAAAGGTGCCTAGGGAAAGGGAGGGAGTGCCAGAGTTTCAACTTTCAGTTCACCCATTCACTCATCCACCCAACCATCTACTACTCATCCATACTCATCCACCCACTCACCTGTTCATTCACTCATCCGTCCACCCACTCACCCCTCATGCATCCAGCCACTCATCCACCCATCCACTCATCCATCCATCCATCTACTCATCCACTCAACCAATCATCCACCTATTCACCCACCCATCCACAAATCTACCCATTCGACTATCTGTCCAGACCCAAGCTATGCCATTTTCAATCACCTCACATGCAGGTGAGAGCTAGAAACTGAATGAGGGAGATCAAAGAAGAATGGTCTCACGTACTCTGGACATGCCATCAGTCCCTGGAGAAGGGTGTCATGCTTGCTCAAGTGAAGGGGCAGTGGAACAGACAATAGGCCCCCATGAGATGGACTGGCCCAGTGACTGCAACAATGGGCTGAGACGTCACAGTGAGTATGTGGATGGTGCAGGACTCGTGAGGGTTCATGCCACAGGAGATCACCACAACTCAGAACTGACTTGACGGCCCCTAACACCCACCACCATGTACGTGGCCCCTTACAAGGGCTTCTCGGCCCATTGACGCCTTGTTGCAGACCGAAGGTTCTGCTGCCTGTCTGTGGGTTCCCAGCTCCATGTCCAGTGTCTCCATGGCCTCCCTGACCCCATCCACACACCACCCCTGAAACAGCTCAGAGGTCCCTCCCACCCCCTCCCTGGTTTGTGTTTGTTCTTAGAAAAAGCTCTCCTGCTCCCTTTCAGTCTAAGGAGCCCAAAAGATCGGCCGCACAGCACCCCACTGCTCGTGGCCCAAAGCCGCTAGCTGAAGAAGGGAGAGCTGTCCCATGAAGGACGCGCTGCTTTGGGAACTCCATGGGGGCAGTTCTGCTCAGTCCTACAGGGTTATATGGGGCAGGGTTGACTCTCCGGCGATGGGTTAATGTGTTGTTCACGCCCCCCCCTCCCATCCCCATCCCTGGCCCCGCTGCGGAACAAAACCTGAACCGGACAGGCCCCTCTCCACAAGCCTACCATGTCTGAACAACGGAGGCTCCGGCCACGGGCGGGGGACATGTGACAAGCAGTGTACGTGGACAAAGTGGAAGTGGCAAGCACGTGGAGCACTCACTGGCGACAATCAAGGACTGGAGTGGTCAGGATGGACTGACCACCACTCCATGTTGTATGCGCCTGGCACAGCCCTTCAGGACAGGGCTGCTCCCACCCCCAACCCTGACTGCTCCTGGCACTGGGACCCCTGGGACATCCCTGTTTCTCTTGGTGCCTGTCCCCCGCACCCCATAGGTGAGGGTCTGTCTGTTCTAACTTGGAGTGACCAGGTGCAGGACCTCTTGCACTCGAGGGTGACCTCCCAACCAGAACAGAAGAGAACCTGCGTTTCCAAGCACAGCCATTTGTAGGTAAAGGGGTTGGGATTCCAGCACACGCTTGTTAGGTGGAATTCACTGCAGGAGTCCAGCCTCCCTCAGAGATGACCCCAATTCCTGATTTGTGCTGTCGCTGGGGTGGTGGGTGGTGTCAGAAGTGTCCCTGTGCCCATTCCGAACATCATGGGGGCAGGGCTGCAGTCAGAGATGTCTCCATTCCCACCGTCCTATCCAGGAGCTCTGCCTGCCTTGTGGAGGCTGGGTGAGCACTGCCCTGCTTGAGCAGGAAGAGAACATATCCGCAGCCTGGAGTGGGAGGACACCCTCCTCTTGTCTGGCTCTTTTTCGTGGCTCCCTTCTGAACTCCCTTCTGAAGGCTGAACTCCCTTCTCTTGCCTCCCAGCCTAAGTGAGGACAGAACTCTGCCCAGAATGCCTCCTGACCCAGTCCCGGAACCTCCTTTACTTTCCTGCACAGCCTGTAGGTGAGCAGACAGCACAGGATGCGGGGACCACACCCAGACCCCAAACTCTGGAGCCTCCAGGGGGCCATCTGCCACGCCAGGCCTTCAGCAGCACAGCTCTGTGACTCTGGTGAGCAGAGGCAGGCTTTTCTCAGGATGTGAGTGAGGGCCACAGGCTCCCCGTGCTGGGCTCCCACCCCCTCCCGGAGGGGGATGTGCAGTCTCTTCAAGTGTGCCCTACATAGACTGGATGGGCTGCATTTGAACCAGTGCTGTCTGGAGGTCTTCCCAGGATGAAGATGGGGGATGGGCATTTCAATCTGCTCCTGAGGGCAGAGGGCAAAGGGTGCCCAGGGAAAGGAAGGGAGTGCCAGAGTTTCAACTTTCAATCCATTCACCCCCCTCACCCATCCATCTACCCACTCATCCATCCATCCATCCATCCATCCACCCACCCACCCACTCACCCACCCATCTACAAATCCATTTACATATCTCTCCACCCATTCACCCATCTATCTATCTATCTATCTATCTATCTATCTATCTATCTATCATCTATCTATCCATCCATCCATCCATCCATTTACTCATACATCCATCTGTCCACCCAACTATCTCTCCGCCTACTCACTGATCCACTCATGCTTCCATCTGTTCCCCCATAGATCCACTTACCTATCCACCCATACATCCACCCACCCAACTCCCTCTCTCACCTATCTAGTCATTCACCTATGTCACCATTCATTCCATGTATCCATCCATCCTTTACCCATCTACCCCTTCACCCATGCACCTATACATCCACCTGTCTATTAGTTAATTCATTCATTTCCCATCTATCTACCCACCTCATCCAGGCACGCATCCATCCAATCACCAGCCAATCATGTCTACTTATTTATCCACCCATCCACCCATCTGTGTACTCACTTACCCAGCCATACCTCACTCGCTCACTTATCCATATTTTGATCTAACCCCAGACATCATTCAAACTTATCTATCTATCTATCTACCATCTCATGCAGGAAGCTTTCTATCCACTCACCTATGCATGCATGCACCCTTCCATCCATGCCTATAACTTCCCGCTTCCTCTCATTCCACCCATGACCCCCTTCTGCTGACATTCTGTGGGGGCTGTGTCAGACACCAAGGCCTGGAGACACTGTCCCACCTGACCCCCAAGCCAGGAGCACTCTTGTTCAGCAGCAAAAACAGAGAAACCCCTTGCCCCAACGCCAGGTGCCCACTCACCCCTCTGTGGGTCCTCTAGTCACACACCAAATGCTACCCTTCCCCTGCCTCCTAGAGGAGTGTCTGGAAGGCCAGGCCTTGGCTAAAGGTCAGGGATAGCAAGAACACCTCTGAGGGCCACAGGGGCCAGGTCTGGCCATGGGGGCTCAAGCCAAGCTGGCTCCCTCCCTTCCTCCTGGAGTGGTCCCAGTGACCCTGTGTCCAAGGTGAGAGAGTCCAAACAGGAAGGCTCTTCTCTGACTTGGGCTGTTCCTTGTCACCTTGGGCGCCACGTGGCCACTTCTCCCCACCCTGGATCAATCCCTGGGATCCCAGCCTGCCCTCTGACCTGTCTCGGGGTCTGCAGCTCAGTCCATGCCACAGACACTCCCTGGTGACCACAGGTGGCTGGTGGTGGGCAGAATACACATAACCTTCTAACCAGACAAGAGGGCTGGTGAAGGGGGCTGGTGACGGCATTGCCCAGACGGGGAATCAGGGCCTCAGAGAATCGGAACTAGCTCCCAGGCCTGGGTCTATGCAGTGAGGCACTGGGAGCGCCAATGCTGCATCTGGCCCTGGCCCTGGCCCTGGTCCCGGAGCTGAGGGCTGGAGAGGAGAGGCACAGGGCTTAACACAGGCATACCCATATCCCAGCTTCTCCCACACAGAGAGATTGTGGGTGCCTCTGTCCAGCTCAGCACCAGCGACCTCATGTTGGCAACTCAAAATTGGACACAGAGGACATGTGCTGGCCTTGTGTGACATGGGTCACTGCCATGGAGTGGACCCCGGCTCACGGTGGCCCTCGAGGACAGGGCGGAGCCGTCCTGTGCCTTTCCAGATGGTCACATTTTACGGCAGTAGAGTCTTGTTTTGTTTCCCCCAGGTGGCTGGCAGTCTCGAACAGTAACCCAGCGCGATGCCACCAGGACTTTTCCTGGTACACCCCAAGGCCCAGGTAGGGTGGGGGTGTAAGCCCAGGGGAGGTAGAGGGAGCAGTGACGTGTGGCCAGGACAAGCCTCGGGAGAACCAAGGGAAAGCCCGTTTCTCTGGCTGCAGGAGGTCCTGGGAGAGGGGTGGGGATGGGTGTGAGTGCTCCTGGGGGGTTACCCGCCTCAGTCCAGCTCTGGTTGCCTCCTGCTAGGCAGGCCTCCCACCAAGCAGCGAGGCCTGCAGGCCTTCCAGCTGGGCCCGAGGCCCAAGGTGTGCCTGAAAGCCAGCCTCCACCTCCCCCTCTGCCATGCCTCCATCCGGCCCCGCCCGCCACCCGCACATGCCCACCACACTCCCACTCGCCACCTGGGCAACGCGCTCAGTGTGGTCGGCGATGCTCTGAGCCAAGAGTGTCCCTGGTGAGAGAAGCCAGCTCTTGCCTGGAGCAGGGGCTGCCAGGCCGGAGGGAGGGTGCCTGGGGGAGCTGGCTTGAAGGGCGATGCCTGAGCTCATTCGGGTGGTACCGGGCGCTTCTGTTGGCAGCAGCTCCAGGAACGAGACTGCAAGACCCTTCCCCACAGAGACCCGGGCATGGTCCCAGCTAGGAAGAAGCACTCCTCACCTGGGCGGGGTAGGGGTGGAGAGGGGGTGGGCAGGGTGGGCACTGGATGCTCCAAACCCAAAGTGAGATATACCCTGCCACCCAGCAGAGAAGCAGAGGCCTGCTTGGCTGGCCGAACCCCCGCACTCCCTGGATGAGCAAGTGCCTGGCTTCCGCTCTACTCCCCGCACAATAAACCCTGGACCAGAGTCTCAGACCTTGGGGGCAGAGAGAGCACACCCAAGGAGAACTTTCTCTTCTCTCTTCCTCCCCCCACCCTCAGGCTGGGTCAGAGGTCATGAATTAAAAGGACGCAGCCCCTCCAGCTGCCCAGGTGTTGACCCTTGCTAGTGTCCAACCTCACGGCCCGGGAACTTGCAGGGATGACTCTCGGAGTCTCACGGAGAGGATTCAACACTTTGGAGATTTCACATCCAAAAAGGATACTCAGGAAGTGATGTGCAGGGTGTGGGTGTAGCCCAGGAGGGGGCTGTCCAGGATGGAGATTGGCAACCCAAAGAGGGACGGTCTACTCTCTCCTGGGTCTGGTCTCTCGAGCTGAACTTTGTGGTTCTGGGTAACTCCTCTGGGTAACTCCTGGGGGGAGCCCCCCGCCATGTGACCAGAACAGATTGCGTCGTCATTCCTGAGGCTCTCCCAGCATCGGCCCTGGGGCCCCCTCCGGGTCTGCTCTTTCCCCATGCATTAGCCTGCTCGAGAGAACTCAGGGTCAAGACCGACCTCTTTCTGCATCTCCTAGCTACCTATTCCTGGGTCACAGGGCTGGGGGGTGGTGGTGGGGTGGTGGTGGTGGGATGGGCTGGGGCCTCAAGGGGACACTGGTCCGTCTAAGAGTCTGAGCTCTTCCATAACCCTGCTCAGCTCTCCGACTGCATAGCGTCCACCCCTTCCACCACCCAGTCTGGGTGTCTACACGTGCTGCCTTTACGTCCCCTGGAGTCGGTCCTGCTGTTAGGTCCCCTGGAGTCTGTCCTGACTCCCTGGCCTCTGTAAACAATCGAGGGGAGCAAAGCTGGCCCTGTGCCTTTCTCACGGTGGGGACTGTGCTTCAGCCTGTGCTTGCAGCCGCTGTGCCACTGTGCACCTCACGGCCCATGCACACCCCACAGGAAAGACTCCTGGGCCTCCTGGTTTTCAGTGTGGCCCCACGATGCGCTCCACAAACCCGTGTCTGTGCTAGAACCCCCGAGCTCCTGGAGCAGGGTGGCCAGCGACAAGCCCCGGGACGCCGGGCCACCTGGGCCTGCGGTGTGTCGAACGGCGGCATCTGCACCCCAAAGCCACTCCTCTCGAGCAACCGAAACCAAACAAACCATGCTCGGCAAACAACAGGGCGTTGGCCGGGAGAGAAGCGCAGACCGACGGGGTGTTTCAGAGCAAACAGATGAGAGAAAGTGAGCCTGGCTCGGGTCTCAGAAACCCACCGCGGGCTGCTGTGAGTCAGGACTGACTCTACAGCAGGGAGGCGACTTTGTTTGTTCGAAATATGGCTTGTTCTTGCCATGGAGTCGATCCGGAATCGGGCGTAGGGGGCAGGGGAAGGACAGGCCCCCTCGGGCCCTCTGGATGGGAGGAAGGAGAGAAGGGATGAGAGGAGGACCAGGCTTCCTACGTGGCCACTGGTGCCCCGCTGACCGTGCCAGAGACCACAGAGAGGGCCAGGCTGGAGGAAGCGGTCTCAGCACTGACAGGGATGTGGGCCATGGGCCACCCAGAGGGAGACTTGGCCACCAGTCACCATGGGCATCTGAGGGAGGCAGATGACCAGGCTGGGAGGAATGAGCACCCTGGACACCTGCCGGGGGGGCGGGCAGCCTGGAGGGGGGAAATCCATAGAAAAATGAAATCAGATAAAGGACAATCTCCAAGGATTTTTTTTTAAAGAATCCCCACCCCCTGGTACAGTTGGGGTGACTTCTTACTCTACGTCTGCTCCACCCGAGGGGCCCATCTATCTCTTTTTGTCTCTCCTGTTCTGGATTTAAGACATCACCCATTTCTCGAAACCAAATAACCAAATAACCAAAAGAACCCAACACATTTCCCCCCCACCCCCGCCCCACCCCTGCCCCCGCCAAAGACAGAAATACAGATACGTATGAAGTGCAGATTGAATGAGCTTCCCTCCTGGCCCCCCCACCCCCCCGCCGGAAAAAAAAAAAGAGAGAGGCTTTCTTCTTCATCTCTGGGCGAAGCCCTGGCTTCAGAGGGAGGTAAAGCAGGGAGTGTGCGTCCTTGTGCCAGGCGCTCCAGAGCCGTCTGCAGTCAGGACGGATGCCCGGGTTTCAAGTCTCCGGAATAAGAGAGGAGGATGCAGACGCCCACAGTCGCGGTGGAGAGAGGGTGGGGCGCACCCAGGTTGCCTGCTGTTCACTTCTCACGACCTCCACAGCCAAGCCGTCTCCAGAACAGAGTCTGGGCTTCAGAGGCAGCCAGCTGCCCACATGCGCGATTCACCAGCCCGCGGCCCTCTGCATTCACAGCACACGCCTCCCCGAGCTGCAGGTGGCGAGCCCGGATTTCCCCGTTCACGGCGCTCACGTCGACACTCCTGGGGGCCGGGGGCCGGGTCGGAGGCACGGTGGTCTCCTTCACAGACAGACCCACCTGGGGGGTGGTCGGGAGCCAAAAGCACTGAGAGGGCAGGTGAGATGCCCAGCGCTGCCCTGCCGCTATGTTGGAAAGTCAGACTCCTTCACTCCCCCTCCCTCCCCTCCCCCTCCCCGCCCAGGGACTTTCAAAGGCTTTCCCATCATCTATACATAGGTTTTCCATCTGTGGAAAGATTCCCAGGAAACCGTTAACGGCTTCTCTCCAAGGAGCGGAGCCGGGGGGAGGAGGGAGAATGGGAGGCCAGGGTTGGAAAGAAGACCCACTCCCGTCACTATGTTTGTGCCCCCCACCCTACCATTTTCCCATTTCCTAACCATGCGTATATCTTTCCTATGAGCGATTTTAGAAAGATATACAATAACTGGACTCTGATGGATGAGAGCCGTGAAAATAAGTAGCTAGGGATAGTCAACTGGCGAAGGGGCATAATTTTCTGTCCCTCTAATTCAATCTCAGAGAGAAAATTGGTTATGCTAAAAGCAAGGGAAACAGGAGCTCAGCCTTCCTCTGACCCTTCTCCAAGTGATGTTTAGGGCCATATTCACACGAGAAGATGGGAACCCCTTGCATGGCGTTGAAGGTCATGAGCCCCCTGCGTGGCTGTGAGAGTCTGGTGGGAGCAGCCGTGCTCAAGCCCCAGGAACTCTGTAAGACCCAAGGACAGGAGTGGGGGCTGCTCCCCTCACCTCTCCTCTATGGCCCCGACTCTCAGTCCTAACTTTGCCTGCCCTCTTGAATTCATCCTTGAATCCATCTCCACCTCCACCTCCTCCATTAGCCAAAACGGACACTCTTCTTGGGTCCTGATGACCTACTGGGTGGTCTCCATCTATCATCCCACCTCTTGTCCTCCAGGCAAAGGCGCTCAGGTTGGGCCACTTGCCTGCGTCTGCCTCTCCATTGCCCACCATGGCAAGTGTAACCCAGCCAAGGCCTTCCACCAAGCAGGAGGCTCTTCTCTGATGCTGTCCTCCCCGGCCTCCTGAGGGCTATTCCTGTAATGCCAGGCTGGTTTCACCTCTGAGCCTTGGCCTGCACGGGACCCTGCCCTGGACAACCCCACCCCCACCCCCACCCCTTACAGGTCTGTTATTCCTGAGCCTTCAAAGTCACTTTCTCAGAGAGATCTGCTCCAAGTTCCCTCCTTAAATAGACTTGACCAGTCCTTCTGCCTTAGCGTGAGTTCTCCAGAGAAGCAAAATCCACGAAGAACATACATGCATACACACATAGAAATGTACCTATCTATCTACCCATCTATCGATGGAAAGAGAGGGAGATCAATTTGGTGCAGTAGTTTCAGAGGCTGGCAAGTCCCAAGTTTGGGGCCCAAGTTTCAAGCTGGAAGCTTCCCGGACTCATGCGGTTCCAGAGGCTGATGAATCCAAGAGCAGTAGGCAAGACAGCAGGCTGCTGGCTCACAGACTCTGGAAATGGATGGATACCAAGAGTGGGAAGTCGGATGTGGATGAGCCGGACGCAGGATCCAGAGAAAGCCGGTGAGTTTTGCCAAACATGCCTACATGCTTGATGCCGGCTACACCCCCCGCCCCCCGTGAAAATACCCTTTCAATGGACTGGCTCCTCGCAATGGATCACACAGTAAAGAATGGGCACACAACAGCTGCCACACCACCAAGAATCGCAACCTAGCTAAGATGACACATCACCTTAACCATCACGGTGCCACATGGCACTTGTCATGATGGGACCTGTGCAAACCTCCTTAAACAACACATGAGCTCTAAATCGAGACAACTGCAAAGTCACACTTATACCTTGCTTGATACCACTAACAAACACACAACTGGAAATGCACCAGCTCTGCTATTTCTTGAGTTTAACAATAGTAAATAAGGGGAAAAAGAAAACAAAGATAAAGATCAACATATTAAACCCCTCCTTCCCTTCTTTTAGCAGAAGTCACATCATACAAATATTTGGTATAACCATATACATATATGTATATGTGTATATATATATGAGATATATATATATAGGTATATATATATATATATATATACCACTCTGAGACTAAGGCGCACCTGACTCAAGCCATGTGTGATAGGTAGGCTTGCTGTGCCAACATGGCCAAAAAAGATAGGTGGGTCTGTTGTGACAGCACGGCCAGTGAACACACGTAAGATCCATTGAAAGGCGGAGATAGAAATGGCTCAGTGAACCCCACCCTTGCCCTCTTGCTCTTGGATCTTCGGACCAGCCGGCTGCCTTGTTCGCCCTGTGCCTCGATCTCCAAGTGACACTACCCGTGGGACACCTAATGCATGGACTGTGTTGCTGTGAGTTGAGGTTCCTTCAAGCCCTGCTTCGCCACGCTCCTGGAATATACATCTCTTGAGCTGGGGACGGTCGGACTCTGTCATCTGGCTGACTGTGGGTGACCTGCCTTGCTGTTTGCTGCTAGTGGTCGGATAGCCTGAATTGCTCTACAGAGGACTCCTCGGCGGCCCTCAAGACTCCAAGGACTGCCAGTCTACTAGCTGTCTCATGCAAGTGAGTTGAACCGAGCCATCTGTACTGCTTTATAGATTGTTTACTTCTTATGTTATATATCCTTCTATCTATATAAATATATAAAGAGATTTACTAGCATCCTGGTTTTGTGTCTCTAGAGAACCCTGTCTCACACACCATGATATTTTCAATCCCTCCCCAGGCAGGGGAACGTCAGACACCCCGTAAGGAAGCCTGAAGGAGCATCGAGGTCGCTGAGTGATGAGGCTGGTGAAGAACACCGAAGACACCACGTGCTCCCAAAAGAACAAACCGATCTCTCTGGACAGACGTAGGGACAGAACGCTCCTTAGAGGTGAGGACAGAGGGACAGAGACTCACCTACATGGGACATGTTATCAGGAGAGACCAATCCCTGGAAAAGGACTCACGCTTGTACAGCTGAAGAGCAGCCAGCCAGAAGAAGTGCCTCGCTGAGGGAGAACCGCACAGGGGCTGCACCGGCCGGCTCCAGCCCGACGGGAGTGAGCCCGGGGCCTCACTGGAAGGGGATGTGCTCTGCGGCCCACGGGGTGACTCAGAGTTGGGATGGACTTAGGCACATTAACAGCAGCACTGCTTCTGATTACTAGGCACTGCTGAGTCAGTGCCAATCCATAGGGACCCTCAGTCCCATCTGTCCTCACAATCGCCATGCTGTGTTAGTCGTGGTTTCGCTTGGTCACTGTGTCCGTTCTTCTCGCTGAGGGGCCTTCTCCTTTTTTACTGACCCTGACTTCACCGACCACGACATCTGCCCGCCCTCACTTTAAAATAGCCTTCTGGCTGTACTGATTCCACAGCTGAGCTGTTTGCTCTTCTGGCAGTTCACGGTGTATTTCATATCCTTGGGCACCCCCGTGATGCAAGGCATCAGCTCTTCTTTGATCTTGTTCACTGTCCAGCTACCACGTATGCATGAAGTGGGTGAAAATGCCATGGCTTGGGTCAGGCACATCTGGATGCTACGTTTGATTTCTTTTTTTTTTTTTTAATGTCTTATTTCTTAACAGATATTTTTGATGCTATCTTTTATTTCTTAACAGACATTTTTGCAGCAGGTAGCTATTTGGCCAGTGAAAATCTGCTGAAAATGTACGCATGGGTGCATGTCTGCACACACACCCGTGCAGATAACAAAACAAAGGCAAAATACTGAAAACTGCTATTGTTCCCGATTCTTCATCCGCCACCCATTCTGTAGTCCCTTTGCCGTCAGAACGGACTTCAGCCGTCATAATTCTTTGCTTGGTATGGTGACCCAAATTTCAACTCCTGAAGGGTCTAGGCGGTCAGCAGTCATGCTAGAATTGTGTTGTTGCAGTCCTCGTGGACTTTAATCACAGGCCATGGTAGTACCAAGAGACATCGTGAGTCATCTCCTATATTCCAAGCACACTGTTTTAAAAATCTCCCATACAGGCTGAGCCCCGGTGGCGTAGTGGTTGTGGCGGGACTGCGGCCCACTGGGACAGAGGTTCAATTCCAGCAGTGGGGCTGGGCCTCCTACTCCCACCACCGGAGAGCAGTGATGCTCCCCCCCGCCCCCACCAAAAAAATTAAAAAATAAAAATCTCCCATAGCCACAGGTTTCCCCTTGGTAATCAGGATCCATCATGCCAGCCAGCACAGGAACTCCCTTCTTGGTGTGTTTGTCCAGAGGCAGGAGGGGCACAAGGGGTCAAGAGGCCTTCTTCATTTACTAACGTTGTGTGAGCGTGTTCCTTCCTTTGGAGCTAAGACCTGCAGACTCAAAGAGCATTTGGGTGGCAAAGGTGGGAATTAAACACTTTTCAAATGGGTCAGTAGGGGTGATAGTGAGCGGTACCTCCCATTCTCAGCCCTTGGTTCCTGGACCCGGCAATCCTTGTGACAGAAGCAATAACACTGTACACTGGTTTAGAGCATGCACAGCTTTCTGGAGAACAATGCCCCAGCCCTGAAAAGAGCGATCACCTCATCAGCACCATAAACATCTTTAGAAGGTCATGCCATCATTCGGTCAAGCCAGTTGCCTCAAGGTGATGGGACCATGCCGGGACCCGTGAATTTCATGGGCAAAGACCCACGGCCACACTTCATTTGCTGTGAAGCTTGTCTCTTAATCCAAGGTTATGCGGCATGGGGTATCATGATGGTGGGCAGGGCATCCTGCAACTCCACGGATGATCTCTCTGGCAGAAGCATGCAGGGAAGGAAAATCCACAGTCTATTCAGAGTCTATTCCAAGAAGAACAAGAGTGTCCTTTCCATGGAGGAAGCAGGTTGATTACATGGAGCTGGGTGCTGGCTTCTTTCTCCTTGGAATGATGGCCTACCAGCATCTCACCGTGGGCCTCTGCAGCTGGCAGACTGGGTCCTCAGCAGTGGCCGTAGCCAAGTCAGCCTGGGTGAGTGGCCACGCCCCACTCAGCAAAGTCTATCCATGTACTTCTCCTCCATGCTTCCTTGTCACCAGTCTTCCAACCAAGTCTCTTCTGGGTCCCTTCCCATGCAGCCATACCATTACACCTCTGGCCATTTCTCCTGGCAAGCAAAATGGGTAAGCAGGTGCCCTGGAGGGTTTCCCTTCACGCCTGTCCTTCAGGAAGGTCCCAGGAAGGGGCCCTGGTGCGGCTGCACTCCACCTGCATATGATGCAGAATCATATATCGACCAAGCATGGATTTTCTTGCCCTCAACCAACTTATCCTAAGGTGCTGGTGGGGAGAAAAATGGAACTGTGTCAGGAGTGAGACCAAAGCAGGCAGGTCACTTCTTCATGGAGCTTCCTCATAACTTCAGGTCCTGCTCGTGCCTGATCTTGTGCATGACACTTCTATTTAATGATGGAGTGTTGCTGTGAGCATCCGACTTTATGTCTCTGTGAGCCTACGACCCCCAGCTCATGACAGGCTGCTCAGGACTCTTGCTGTGATAGTGAGGTTTACTGTGACAACTGGGCTTCCGTAGAAATGTGTAGGCGGAGTTTAATCAGATTGCTGCTTGACTGGAGGGCGACGAGATAAATGACTTTCCAGGGCCAGCCCCCTCCCCACTGCCCCCAGTGATCAGACCAGTGTGCTGCTGCTTGAGCTAGTTCTTTGTCTCAACTGTGTGCTGCACTACCTATGGGCCCAGCCAACCCATGGATCATGTCACTCCTTCACTGGAGCTCGAGACTCCATTGGGGTCTGTTTCATGATGCCCCTGAGTTGTTGACTGTTGCTGCCCCACCCTGTGGTGTGCTGCTTGCAGGCTAACTCTACTCATCTTATCTGAGGGCAGACTTTCCTGCCTGCTTCCCTGACCTTGGCCCAGCAGCCTGAGTGAGTTAATATTAGAATATTAACTATTAACTATAGAATATAGTTATAGAATATTAACTATAGAATATAACTATAGAATATTAATTATTCCACAAAAGTGAGTTAAACTAAGCCCTCTGTAGTGCTGACTGGACTAACTGGCTCTTAGATTCCTTCTTGCTGTATAAACACACACGCACACAATCATAAGTGCCCCAGTTTGCTTCTCTAGAGAATCCTAACACACATGAAGACTTGCCAATGCATGGTGAGGTGCTCCATCTCCTCTACGGTCCAGTGACTGGCCAAGAACTCTTTCTCAAAGGGAGAACAGTTCTCTGCAGAAGATGGCAAAGCTTTGCAATAAAACCCAAAAAGGTCTGTGATGTGATTAGCCAATAGGGGCCCGCTGAAGATTCCAAACTACATCTCACTTTACCACTGCCACTGCCAGAACCGGTGAGTCAGCTGGATCCTGAGTGGCAGAGCAGCTTGCACGGTAGTCTGAACCTCTGTCCTGGACCTCATTCAAAACTAGCTTCTTTGAGTCGTTCCAAGTTAGATCAGCATAGCCAAATGAGGGATATGCTGCTTCCAAAATCATGCCTCCTTTTTAGTTATGGGAGGGACCAGGTGCCATAATTTATCCTTCACTTCACAAGGAATCGGTCGATGCACACACACCCTTCCCTACCACTGGGCCTCTAGAAATTCTACTGAAGCGGGAAGTGCCTGCATTTTTGACAGATTACTTTCCCACGCTGTAGCATGCACTTGGAAGCCAAGACCAACAGTTCAAAACCACCAGCTGCTCCTCGGCAGACAGAAGAGGTCTTCTGCTCCCAGACAGATTTTCAGCCTCAGAGATCCACAGAGGCAAGTCTACTCGGTCTTGCAGGGTCACTGTCAGCAATGAATTGATGGCAGTGTGTTTGGTTTGAAAATGTCTTTCAAAAAGTCTGGAGTCATTGATGCCTTTCCCTTAGGAGGCCACTAGCATCTTTTGACCGTATCATGAATCAGAATCATGAATCATGGGGAGTATGTGCAGGAATTGCTGCAGAAGGAGCAGGGGACACGAAGTTGGTTCCATTTGAGTTTATTGATATGGGCACACAAAGCACAGATTCTTTGTTCCCTGATTCTACTGGAGAGGTTAGGAGAGGGTCTCATAGTTGATTTGGGTCACTTTGGTTGGCCTTTCCAACCACAGCTAGGGCATTGATGTAACCCTGAGGCCAGACAGCCAAATGTTCTGTTGCCTTTCCAACTGAAGGTCAATGGTTTCCATGGATTCTTCAAAACTATAATCAAGAAAGCGGAATTGGGCAGACCAGTAGCTGTGTTCCAGGTAGCAGGAGAGGCAGTAATCCATTCAAACAAGGAAACCACAACTGGAACAGCAGCTGTGATTGTGGTCACCTCCTAAGTTTCTGATTAAACCTTTGCTGTTCTCTAAGACCTGATTTTTTTTTTTTGTACCAGGCAAGTTATTAAATGGGGATGTGGTAGGAATCACCACTCATGTCTTCAATCCCTCCAGGAGAGTGGCAGTGCTTTGGGCTTACGAGGTTCCCGGGTAGAAGCTGCTCTAATGGATTCTACATGGCTTTTATTATGACAGTAGCCCTTATTGCACTTGTCTGGGATCCAATGTGGGGGTCCTGCCAGTTTCTCAGTATGTCTGTTCCAATGCCGGAACCGGAGAAAAACATTACAGGATGTGTTCAGGAACCCACTGTGAGATGAACTGAAGCTAAGATTATATTCACAACCTGAGTTCCAGGTAGGTGCTTTTGCTCTGGATGGTAGGCCACAGCAATAGGTCTGGTTCCCGGGTATTAGTGTCAATCCTGAGCCAATGTCCTTTCATCTGGAAAAGTCTGATTCTTTCTTTGCTCCAGTGAACAGCCACACTTCTAAAAGGCCTTAAATCCTTTGGGGGTAGGGTAAAGCAGGGAGAAAGATTGACTATATAACATTTTGGAAGTGAAGTGGGGTTCTTCTCCTCTGGGACTTGGCTTCTCCTTCAATCAAATAGTTTTTGCTTGAGTAAAGGGGCTCAAGTCTAGGGACTAATTGGAGGTGGGGGTGGGGGTCATGACTCTCAATTCTGATGATTTGAGCCAGACTGCTGCTCATTTGACATAGATTCCTTCAGTCCATACCTATCAAGTAACTCCTTCACAACTACCCCATGTATTTCACACCTGAAGATACCATGAGTAAGGGGCCCACACCTTAGGTCCAGATGATATTCTGGGTATTCCTTCGGTTCTTCTGTCTACTGCAGTAGGCATGCCCAACTTGTCTGGGCTGAATAAATGCTGAAGCTTGGTCCTTGTATCCATTGGGGGTAGGGGTGGGGGAAAACTAACCGATTGCGCTGGTTGTGTTAATTTGCAATCAGGGAAGTTCCCACTGACAAATCTTTGAGGATCCTGCGCTTCTTCACCAATCTGTTCCTCACTCTTGTGATAAAGGCTGTATCCTCCATGTACGCCCTGTGTGGGTCTACAGGTCTGGCTGGATAAATTCACTCTAGCCCACTAATTTCCTACGCCGTTGGATGCCTTCTTCTATAGCATTCTAAGGAATGTCAGATACTGCAGCTTGACTTCCTGTAGGCCATCACATAATATACGCTTCAGCTAATGAACCGTATCAACCATGATATCCTCTCCAGTTGAAACGTACACACACACACACACACACACACACACACACGGCTTCTCTTTGCATGTACTTGAAAATCAAGCGACTCATGCTCCTGGCCATATTTTGTGCTTCACCTCTTGGTTTCTTGTGGGACTTGAAGGTCTGGAAGCCAAAGTGAATGGTGGGAGCTCTCAGAAGGCACTTTCCCCAGACAATGTCCCAGGCATCATCTCAGACAAAGACGCTTCAGGCAAAGTAAGATTCACCCCAACAGATGGGGATGGAGGGGCTAAGGACTGGTGAGGAGGCTTCGTAATCTCTTCAGATGTGAGTAAGAAGGCTGGTTGTGTTAGCAGGAAGGATTCAGTGGAACCGAGGGGCTGAATTATCCCCAGTTTCCTGCATTTTAGCCCAAATGCACCTGTGATAGTTACATAATATGTTGCCAATTTGAGGCTTAAGAGTGAAGGGACAGAGTTTAGCCTGTCGATCAGATCACACCTTGATGGCCTCAACTGGAGGTGCAAAGGAGACACGGGACACTCGCTTAATCCCTGGGAGACATTGCAGGTGACAAGACACACGGAGTTATGCTCTCAGCTGAAGTTGTCAGGTGGAGACCCCTGCCAGTGCTGAGACGCTTACAGTGGCACTGGATCCACTAGACTTCCCACCCACTGACCTGTGATCTTCCTGCATTTGGTGTCATTGTGTTTTGTGAGTCTGAAGAGTTCTTTGTAGATTGGTACGGGACTTGTGGGCTTAGAGACTTATGGATTTGATCTGGACTGGGCTGGGGTGTCTCCTTACTTTACAATTACTCTTTATAGAAAGCTCTTTCTTAGACACATGTGAGTTCCCCTGGATTCATTCCTTCACTCAATCCAGACTAACACAGACCCCTTGGAAATTCCAGGTTCTTGCTTATTCCAGTCAATGCCCAAACATTGACTTCAGACACGCTTGAGGTTGGGAGTTCAGCTGACATTTCAATTCAGCTGCCCTTACAATAAAACTCTGGGTTTGATTTATGGTAACATCAACTCTATCGTTCTAAGAAAAAAGTCTGTCTTTCAAGGCACTGTCTGTAGCTTTCAAGTCTTGCACGTGTGGTTGGATCTATGATTCAGAAGCATGGAACTCCTCCCTTTCTCTCATGACTCTGCCTAGAAAAGCAGGACCACCAACTGGCGTCCTGATACTTCCCATTCTGACAAAACTGTATCCAAAAGCATCTGGTCTCTCACAAATATGTGAACCGAAGGAGGTGATATTTTGCATATGTCTATTGCCACCTCATACCATGGACTAGCAGTGCCTTCACTACTGGAAGCAGAATCATACCGATGACATTACGAAGAGCCTTAAAGAGGAGCCAGAGTTGAGAACCCATTCAGAAGACACACCCTGATGATTCTGTGGCTCTGGAACCACTGCAGGTAGACCGTGCTCTCGACAAGAACAAAACCAGTGAAGGACAGATGATTGATAGATAGATAGATGAGGGATAAGATAAGGGTCCAGACACTTAATTCAAGAAATGACTCAAGTGTTTGTCAGCGACAATGCTCACATCTGTGGAGCAGGAGGAGTCAGGCTAGAGGCTTCCTCTAATTCATGGAGTTGAAGGTCTGATGAACCTAAAATTAACGGGTCAGATGGGGGGCTGTGGCCAACATTCTGAGAACTGGAGGCTACAGGATCGTGAGTCAAAGCAGATGCAGGATTTGAGAGAAAGCAAGTTTTTCCCTATTGATCTCCATCTGTCTATCTATCTATCTATCTATCTATCTATCTATCTATCTATCTATCTATCATCTATTAGCAGTTGTTAGGCTTTCATGACAACTTGAATGTGTATGACGTTGTAGGGGAGAATCTTCCCTGTCAGTCGGGGCTCCTTCTGAGGATGCCCTCTGAGGAGTCTGGTCTTCTTACAAGGGAGAAACGGGGAATGCCCCGCCCTCTGCCCCCTCACCTGCCTCCTCACGGCGGCATCACTGGGGCGTCGGGTCTGCCTCCAGGAGCAGTCCCAGGTGTCAGCTTCCACCCACCCCGCCATGTATCCACCAACTTTGGATCTGCGAGGCTGCCCCCACCGGCCTGTGACCGTTCTGCGTCCGCCTTCATGCTTCTGCGTCACTGGCCTGCAGCCACATGGGTCCGGAGAGGGCCGGCTAACGTCAGACCCACAGACTTGAGCTGGGCCGGGCTGGGCTGCCTTCTCTGTGTCAGCTCACTTCTGGAGAGAAAGCTCTTTCTTGCAGAGAGATGCCTTCGAGTGGTTTCGTTGCTCCAGGCAACCAGTCGGAGATGCTCTCTACCTGGCATGCAGACCGCCTCCCTAGTGGAGACCCCCTTTTCATCTGATTGTCCGACCAGACTCTATCTCACAATACCCGCCAAATGGCTGAGACCTGCACCCCGGTCACGAGGACACATAACCTGACATCCACAAAGAGCTCTGCTTCCTCATTCAGGCACTGGCTGTGTGCCAAGCTCTGTGTCCCACGTGGGCAGTGAGGAGATGGAAATCAGATGGCCCTTGTCAAAATGCCGGACGACCCTCAGTAACTGCTCAGGTTAATTACTTCCCTGGAAGAGCCAGCCAGGCCCATGCATCGTAAGAGACTGGACTGGAAGATACACAAGCGTCTTCCCCATCCTGACAGCCCATGGGGCTGCAGCCTGGCCCTGCACCTCAGTGCGGGCACATCTGTGCTCACAGACAACACCTACAAAGCACCAAGGGGACCTCCTGGCGCAGAGTGGATCCCCGCCCACGCGGGTGACGGACCTTTCTCCAAGGTATCGGCAGGACTCGGGGAAGGGCAGCGACGGTGTTGACTGTTCTGTGCTGTCAACTCTTTGACTACCGGGAGAGGAGAACACATCAGCACTCTGTCAGGGCAGGAATGGTCAGCTGTAACTGGAGCAAGCACT
>PVJH01032231.1:11092-22868 GCA_004026705.1 Nesogale talazaci | reverse complement strand
GTGTTTATTTTGGTTTAGCCTTGTTAAGAAGTCTTTTTTTTTTTATAAGAACAATAAAAAGCTGCCTTTTGTGCCATGGCAGAGGTGGGGGGGGGGGGGTCCAATTTTGAAGTCAGGGCTACAACCACATTTTTAACAAGACTGGAGTGGCCATCTTCCCAAACCATCGAAGCTTGGCAGCAAGTTTACGGGCATGGTGCCCCCACATAAAACAACAAGCTTTGCCGTGACTCAAGCGAAGGAAGGTCAGGAAGACCTCAGAGAGGAGCCCAGAGAGGGGAGACCGTCAGCCTTGATGAACGAAGGCACCGCGGCAGAAGTCAGAAGCTGGAGGACGAAGCGTGTAGCACCACCACTGATAGACGAACACTGAGATCGTTCATGGGGCTGCATTTTCTACAGTAAGTCCCAGAGCATTGCACGGGAGAGGCTGGACTGCCAGACGTGGCCGGGGATTCTGCAGATTTGTAGGACTGCCTTGGAAATCAGGATGGCGCTTCCTTAGACAAATGCCACCACATAAGATCATTGCCATCCCTCCCCCAGATATATGTCCTAAGGAAATAAAGAAATACAGCTCGAACAGGCAGAGGCTCACCTATGTTTGCTGCAGCTACTCCCATAACAGCAAAAGCGTGGAAACCATCCCAAACTCTGATGGGAGAGGAATGGATCAACGAACCTAGGTACCTTTGCTCGATGTAATAGTATACATCGATTGAAAACAACAACAGCACTCACAGCACTCTCAAACACCACCGGACTTGGGCAGTACTAGAGGACATTATGCTTAGCAATGTTTGCCAGTCTTACAGAGATAAATATTCAATGCCCCATTATTATATGGAAAAACAAAGACAAAGAAAATGATTTTAACACCAAAAGACAAGAACTTTGAAGACCACAGACCAAGGATGGGAACAGGGAGAAGGAAAGGCTTTTTTGGAGGGGGGAGGGAAGGAAGAAATAGGAAAAGGGAGGATCACACCTATGGGGGCCTCATGGGATATGATTCCTGATTTCCTCTGTGGAGATGGGCTGCCATGCAGCTATAGAGAATACGCTTCTTGAAAACAAAAGAGGACTGAGCCCCAGTGGCATAGTGGTTGTGCGCGGGACTGCGGCCCACAGGGATGGAGGTTCAATTCCAGCAGCGGCTTCGTGGGAGCAAAGGCTGGGCCTCCTACTCCCACCACCAGAGGGCAGTGATGCCCCAAAAGTGAAAAACCAACAAAACAAAAGAGAGAGGGGAAAAGGCTCAGAGCCTTTAAAATCTTCCAGGGCCCTTACCGTTTGGATCTAAACCTTGGTCTAAGTGGCTGAAAAGGGGTAGAAAAACAGCAGTGGATCTTCAGTCTCTAGTGACCTGCAGGTTTGTTTCAAACAAATGAAAGAAAACAGGACGGGGGGTGGGGGGCGGGAGGCATTGCATGAAGATTAGTTACCTTGAAGAGCTGGACTTTTTGTCCATCTCTTAAATAAGATTGAAGTGGATGCAGATTCTTTTATGGACTGAATGGTAGCCTGGGATGCACCATGAATGTCTCAGTACAGTTGAAAGAGCAAGCGCTGTCCAAACAGTGCCTTCCCAAGGGATCTGCTAGGCCAGCTCAGGGCAGGGAGGTCAGCTTAAAAATCATCTTGGTAGGTGTTCTCATAAAAAGATGAAGTTTACAAAAATCTGAAAATTTCATTGATGGGGGAAAAGGCCAGGAAAGGTGCATCAAGGATCCCCCTCCTCCTTACCCCCCACCCCCATCATACCAATGCAATGCCTCATTCTGCCAGGGTAGCAGGAGCTGTCCTAGGGTACATAATCAAATGTGGTGAAGAAAGCTGATGGTGCCTGGCTATCAAAAGATGTAGCATTGGGGTCTTAAAGGCTTGAAGATAAACAAGTGACCATCTAGCTGAGAAACAACAAAGCCCGTATGGAAGAAGCACACCAGCCTGTGTGATCACAAAATTGAAGGGATCCGTTATCAGGCATCAGAGAACAAAAAAATCATATCATTGTGAATGAGGGGGAGTGCAGAGTGGGGACACAAAGCCCATCTGTAGACAATTGGACACCCCTTTATAGAAGGGTCATGGGGAGGCGGCGGGCCAGCCTGGGTGCAGTGTAGCAATGATGAAACTTACAATTTTCCTCTAGTTTCTTTTAAATTCATTTTTTGGGGGATATCACTGCCCTCTGGTGGGAGTGGGAGGCCCAGCTTTGCTCCTGGAGAGCTGCTGCTGGATTTGAACCGCCAAGCCAGTGGGCCGCAGTCCCGCACTCAACTACTACGCCACCAAGGCTCAGTCCCTATCCTCTAGTTCTTTAATGTTTCCTCTCCCCCACTATTGTGATCCCAATTCTACCTTACAAATCTGACTAGATCAGAGGATGTACACTGGAACTGGAAACAGATAGGAACTGGACAACAGGGAATCCAGGACAGACGAACCCCTCAGGACCAATGGTGAGAGTGGCAATACTGGGAGGGTAAAAGGAAGGTGGGGATCTACATATATCTACATATATCTATATGTATCTCTCTATATATATCTACATATATCCTCCCTGGGGGACAGACAGCAGAAAAGTGTAAGGGAGACCTCTGACAGTGTAAGACAAGACAAAATAATAATAATTTACAAATTATCAAGGGATCCTAAGGGAGGGAGGGTAAAGAAGAGAGGGGGCTAAATGAGGAGCTGATACCAAGGGTTCAAGTAGAAATAAAATGCTTTGAGAATGATGATGACAACAGATGTACAAATGTGCTTGACACAATGGATGTATATGTATGGATTGTGATGAGTTGTATGAGTCCCCAATGAAATGATTTTTTAAAGATTATTAAAAATTATAAATACATAGCTTTGAGAGGGGGGAATAATTTTGAGGGTGTGCTTTCTCACTTAGCCCCATACTTGTAGAATCAAAACAACAAAAGCAAACCCCGAGATCCCACCTCATAATGACCCTATAGGACAGAAAAAAAAAAAAGGCAAAATCAAAAAAAAAAATATGACCCCATGGGGTTTCCAAGGCTGTAAGTTTTTACCGAGCCGACAGCCACCTCTTTTCTCCCTGGAGTAGCTGATGGACTTGAACCACTAACCTTTTGGTTACCAGCTGAGCGCTTGTCCTCTACAACACCAGGGCTCTATCAAAAAACACATATTGAGTGTCTGTTATGTATTAGCTGCTGAGAGTTCAAACAGGAATCAAGAAATCAAGCCAGTGGCCACTGAGCCCTGCTGCCTCCTGGAGACCCCAGGTACAGCTAGGGAAATGGGAGGATTATAATTAGTTAGTTAGCTAGCTAGCTGGTTCGTTAGCTAGTTAGTTATTAAATGTGACTTCAAGGAAGCTGGGTCTTTGAGCCAAAAGCTGCAGTTGTAACACTAAGAAAACACATCCCCAAACCGAAATGACTCCATTTCAGGCATACTCTTATTTTTATCAAAGTCCCTGGGTAGCGCAAATGGCTAACACTTTTATCTGCTACTAACTGCAAGAGCACCTCGGAAGAAAGGCCTGGCGACCCCTCTGTTTCCCCCTTTCCCCAAAATCAACCATTGAAAACCCTCTGGAGCCCAACTCTGCCCTTGTCATGAGTCAGGTTGAACAGAAGGGGGGCAAAGGAGTTCAGGTGACAGGTGCCCTGTACAATCTGATGGAGGGAGTTTGTGGACAGTATGAAGAACGGGAGAGGCGGTCTCTTATGTTCCGCATCAAAGCCAGACGCTAGCTAGTGCTGGCAGTGAAAAGGCTCACAGGTCACCAAACGTCCCCGGCACTGAGCTGGTCTTTTTCAGGTGGGTTTTGTGCTTGTGTGTTTCCCACTCCCCTACCCCCACCCCCTCCCCGCCCCCAACTTTGCTGGCTCAAAAATGTGTGACATAACTTCTCACCAGGGCTGTAAATTTGCCTGGGGTGGCGGCTAACTGAAAGGCCAGCAGTTCGAATGATGGCTTCAAACTGGCCCCATACCCTCGCCCTGCCTTGCCTCCCAGAGTTGCTGAATCCGCATCTTCCACCTTCACAAGGCACCCAGAAGAGTCGTACCCACCCCCAGCGTGACTCTCCATCTCGAGCCTTGTGAACACGCAGCTTCTGAATCCATACCCGTATCCCGGGGGTCGGAGCCGGCTGGAGCCCAGTGCGTACGTTTTCAGTTGTCTCTGGGGTGGAAAAGGCAATTGTCCGGGCGGGGCAGAGGGGGTTGCTCAAACCGGAATGGGTCGGTCCAAAGCCCTTGGACAGGGAAGCTCCCCCGGAGAAAGACCAGGCCATCTCCCCCATGTAGAGGACAGCCTGGGAGACCCTGTGGGTCAGGTCTCCTCTGGCATTTGGGGTCAGGATGAGTCAAAGCCTGCGCACCAGGTTCCTCAAAACAGCAGCCACATTGCGTAATCACGCCCTTTCCTCTCCGTAGCTCTTCTTCAGCCACTGGCATATTCAGCAGGATGGCGGTCATCCCCAAGCTCAGGGGTTCGGTCCCTCTCGGGCAGCTGGGGCCACGTTCTCTGCTCTCTAAAATGACGTTTACCAGCCCACCCACCAGTGGGCTTCTGGCTCTGCTGATATTTGCTGAGCTCGTGATTCGTTTATCAGTGGGATCACATCGAACATGACACACGCACTTAAAGAAGCCGCCGAGGGTGCCGGGTCTAGAAGATTCTGAACTTCACCACACTCGTACTTAAATAACTCTCTAAGAGGCGCGGTGGATGAAATGACTTTTAATTGGCTGATTTAGCACCATCTCAAGTATTTGAGTGAGTGAATAAGAGTGCAGTCTCGTGAAAATGTCCACGCGCTGTCTTGTCTGTCTGTCTGTCTGTCTGTATGTCTCTCGGGCTAAAGGTGGACCACTGGTGGCTGGAGACTCCAGCCGTCTTCTGCTCCCATAGTGTAAGATGAAAGAAAATAGGAGTTTCTGGATTTTTGTTTGTTTGTTTCTTCTTCTTCCTCTTCTTAGCTGACATGCAAGCCTTTTACTGAAGTATTTTTAAAAAACCCTAAACCAAGCCCATTGCCATCTAGTTGATCCTGACTTACAGCGACCCCATTCAGCGTTTCTGAGTCTATAACTCTTTATTGGAGTAGACAGCCTCATCTTTGTCCCACGGAACAGTGGTGGGAGGGGCAGGGTGTTTTTGAACAGCTCAACTTGGTCAGGTTAGCAATCTAACACTTACCTGACAGTGCCACAAGGGCTCCTGGCTTTCATATCAGTGTGGGAGAAATGGCATGCGTGCTTAATGTATCTGATACTTAAAAAATTTTTTTAATCATTTTATTGGGGGCTCATACAACTCTTACCACAATCCATCCATCCATACATTCATTGTATGCCAAGCACATTTGTACATTTGTTGCCATTAAAAATCATTTTATTGGCTGAGCCCTGGTAGAGTAGTGGTTGTGCGCGGGACTGCGGTCCACTGGGATGGCGGTTCAATTCCAGCTCCACAGGAGCAAAGGCTGGGCTTCCTACCCCCACCACCAGAGGGCAGTGATGCAAAAAAAACATTTTATTGGGGGGCTCTTACAGCTCTTATCACAATCCATCTATCCATTCATCCATCACATCAAGCACATTTGTACATGTGTTGCCATCATCCTTTTCAAAACATTTTCTTTCTACTTGAACCTTTGGTATCAGCTCATTCTACCCCCCTCTCTCCATCCCTTATGAACCCTTGATAATTTATAATTTTTTTTCATGTCTTACACTGACCGCAGTCTCCTTTCACTCACTTTTCTATTGTCCGTCTCCCAGGGAGAGACAACTTCACGACACACTTACATATGTGGCTCCACCATTTCTTGCAGTTGGCCTTGGGCACATCCCTCAGCCCTCTTGAGCCTTCATCCCTCCCTCTATGATACCGTCTCTGTGCACAGTGGGCTTCTCCCTTCCACATAGAGGCCTGGGCTTAGCCAGCCACCTCTAGTCTATCAGCGGAGGTTCCCCAGGGCACTAAGGCACCAAAGATATGCCAGTGGAGCTTCCAAACTAGGATGGGCTAGCAAGAAAGGCCTGGCCATCTCCTTCCGAAAATCAGCCTGTGAAAACTCTCTGACCAAAACAATCTGAACCCCCACCCCACCTCCCTACCCTCCACCCTCTGACTGGGCAGAGTTTCATTCTGTCATGCGTACCATCATCAAAAATGGAGAGTGCCTAACCAAGGTTTTGGTCAGTGGCGTGCCAGTAAAGATTTAACCACTGTCTCTCTGGACAAAAATCCCGATGTGTTGGAGTTGCCAATGTCCATGATGTAAATGCTCCCATCACTGTCCCATTTTAAGGCTGCCCGCAAGAGGCCACTGCACTCAGCTGTGGGAGGAGAGGTGTGGTCAGTCGTCTCCACCTCCGAGAAACCGCAGGTCTGAATCACCCCAGGAGCATGCAAAGAGCGGTGTGCTGAAGTCATTATGCAGGGAGGGTTGTCTGGTGTCCAGTACCTGGCAAGTATTATTCATTTGGTAAATGCAAAGTCCCCGGGTAGTGCCAACAGTGAACAGGGACAGTTGCTAACTGAAAGCTTGGCTCCCTGAAAGCTTGAGTCCCCCTGAGAGGAGAGCAGAAGAAAGTCGTGGCTCTCTCCATGTGGGAACTCCGCCACTGACAACCCCCTGGGGCACAGTGCTCTGCTGATACACAGGCGTCGCCGTGGGTCAGAGTTCACTAGTTCATGGAACATGTATGTGTGTCAGCCTAGAGAAACAAATCCAGGGCGGCTCACATGTGTCTAAGAAAGAGTTTTATATATAAAAGTGCAATTGTATGTTGAAAAAACATCCCAGCCCCATCCAGATCAAACCCATATGTCCAATACCAATCTAAGTTCCTCTTCAGACTCATGCGATATGTGCAATGATGCCGAGTGCAGGAAGATCACAGGCCAGCAGGGGGAAAGTCTTGTGGATCCAGTGGCGGTGGAAGCACCTCAGCACTGACGTGCAGCTCCACGTGGCTCCTCCGGCTCCAGGGCTCTCGCAGAGGTCCAGGTGTCTCGTCAGCAGGAAGACAAAGCAGAGAGTGGGTCTGTATCTGGCCTCTGCTGAGCTAGTTATCTCTGTGGCATCTCCCAGTGAGGTCATCAAGCTGTGACCTGATTGACAGGGTAGACCCTATCCCTTCACCAGTTGAAACCAGATGATGTAATGACCATAGTATGTATTTAAAAAAAAATAATAGCTGTTGTCTCTCTATTCATATAGATACTATGAATGCTATACTATAGGAGCATGGGGACCCAGTAATGGGAAGGTACTGGAAGTTTGCAGTGATGAAACTGGTGTATCTGTACTCTCATGTATGGCCATCAAGTCCTTTCCATCTCAGGGTGACCCTTTAGGGCAGCGTTGAATTTCCCATTTGAGTTTCTGTAACTCAGGGGTCCTCAAACTTTTAAAATAGGGGGCTAGCTCACTGTCCCTCAGACCATTGGAGGATCAGACTATAGTTTAAAAAAATGAACAAATTCACTGTGGGCTCAGGATGAGTAGACTGCTAAGCAGGACCGCGACGGTGGCAAAAACACCCGGTGGGCCAGATAAATGCCCTCGGTGGGCCACATGTGGCCCACGGGCCGTAGTTTGAGGACCCCCGCACTCTTCATGGGAGTGGAATGTCCTGTCTGCCTCCTGAGGAGTGGCTGATGGTGTCAAACTGCTGACCTTGCAGTTAGTGACTCCACACGCAACCACTCTGCCGTCCGCACAATCCTAGTGAAGTTTAGGAACAGGACTATGACGTTGAATACATCTTATTCCAACTACCCTTTCCTTGGCTGTGTAACCTTTGCCAACCACTGTGCCCTGTCCGTGGGTCAATGCATAGGTCAAGCATAAGGTACCACAGCTCTCCTTGGGCTGCTGCCTGGTGTCAGCGAGAGGAGGCGGGGAGCCTGGCCCAGCTCATGGGAGCTGCTCTCCTCATTAACGTGATGGTTGGGCCAAGCAGGTGAGCAGAGCGATGCCTTGGGCACTGGCCCGAGTCCTGGGAGGCCCAGCTCATGGGAGCCAGGAACAGCTTCCACTTAAGCTGGAAAAATGAGGGGACTTCCCTTGGCAGGTGGGCAGGCCTCGGCCCTGAAAAAGAACCCGGAGCTGGCAGCCTGTGTCTGGCCTGGCTGGACCTCTGCCCCGAGGGAGGGAGCAGGAGTGTGGCATGGAGCACAGGTGGTATGAAGAGCCGTCTGCCTTCCCCACCTGGTCGGGGTGGGGCCTCTCCGAGCACCTGCAGTTAGCCAGGAGCCTTCTGAGCTCACGGTGGGGGTGTGAACTCCAGAGAGGGCAGCGGATTTGCCCAGAGCTGACTGTTACAGAGACCGGGCAGTCTAGCCTGGTGCAAACACATAGGGCCCTGGAGAATGACGGGGCTCTGCTCTTCAGAGCTTGTTTGGGAGCCGTGAAAACCCTCTCTCCAGTGGTCCCCTCCCTCCTTCCCTCCTCGCCCCAGGGACTTAGGAGGGGTGGAACTGCTATGGGGATTTAGTGGCTCCTCTCCAGAAGAGACTGGCAGCGCAGCTCCTGAGAAAGGGGCGTGTGTGAAGATTGTCAGATGGCTCTGCCGGCTCCTCCCCTACCTCACCTCCCTTCTGGTCCCAAGACGTCACCAAGGTGTGCCTTCTTGATGGTTGCCTTTGATCTGCTCCCCGGGGCAATCATGACTTCCGTGACCCTTCTGGAACGTCCTCTCTCCAAGCAGAGCGTTGTGGTCATAAGAGTGAACCCACCCAGCTGGGGGCGGCACAGGAGAAAGACCTGGCGTTCTGCTTGGTGCAGAATGCCGCTGGGGGAGTTCAGTGGAACCCACAGCGCTGGCCCCATCAGGCATGGAGCTGATGCAGCCAGGGGCCAGCTGCCAAAAGCAACCCCCGTGGGGAGAGACTTCCGCACAGGGCTTTGCTCTCCTGAGTAGCAAGGGCCCGTGCTTCCCATCAGTTTCATCCTCTCCACCGCAGGGCAGACACTTTCCTGACTGGTCTCTGGAGAAGCGGGAAGGTCAGATTCTCCACTCTATGAACAGCACCGCCCATGGAAACAAGCGTTTCCAGGGACGCGTGCTCCCCACCATCGCCCTCTCCGCAGGGGAAAGTAACAGGCTCAGATCAGGGAAGCCGCCCTGGACCAGAGGCCGGCTGGCGCTGGCTGGTTTGCAGGGGAAGGCCGCAACATGGGAGTCAGAGCAGCAGCCCTACTGGGAGAACCCGTCTCTGGAGCAGATGCCAATTCTCCGGTGTGCCCACCTGGGCACCTCAGTCCACACTGTCCCCAGCTGGTGGCCACTGTCTGCACATAAGGCTCAGAGAGGCTGCTGGAAGCATGGTGCTGAGTCTACCACCCTATGCGTAGATCGGGGTTCAGGTCCCAGGCTCTTGCTCCTCCAAACCCAAACACACACCATCAAGTGGCCTGGGCTCATAGCAGCCCCATAGTACAGAGCAGAATGGCCCCGAGGGCATCCACGGCGCCCATCTCTGTGGACACAGCCGGCCTTCTCCGACTCCCATAGTGGATTCAGACTGCTGGCCTTTTAGAGAGCAGCTGAGCACGGAATCACTGTGCCCCCGTCCCCACTTGGTTCTTTTGCCAGCCCCTCTCTGGCCTCTTCCTGTTTCCACAAAGGTCTGGGGGGCCTCTTAAATGTGGCAGTGAGAAGTCCTTTATCTGACCCTTTCCTACAGGTTGAGGGACAGGCACCTGGAGTGCAGGGAACACGGAAGACTTCGGGTGCGTCCGTGTGTCCAAGCGCGTGGATGTCTGTGTGAGCGTGTCAGAGTGTGAATGTGCTGGTGAGTATGTGTGAGTGCATGTTTACATGTATGTGTGGGGTGTGGACAATTGAGCACCGGATGATGAGGGTGCTTGTGTGAGGGGGTCTGTCTAGGTAGGAACGTGTGAGAGTGTGATGTGTGACAGAGCATGTGGGAGTGTATCTGCATGTGTGTAAACATGTAGTAGGGGGCATATCTGTGAGTGTGTGAAGTGTGTAAGAGTATGTGTAGTGTGAGTGAGTGTGCCTGTGTGTGAGTGCGATGTAAGTGAGCATGTATGGGTGTATCTGCATGTGTGTAAGAATCTGTAGTTTGTGCATCTGTGAGTGTGAGTATTTGTATGTGTGATGTGAGTGAGTATGGGTTTATCTGTATGTGTGTATAGCAGTGTGATGTGAGTGAGCATGCATGAATGTGTCTATATTTGTGTAAGAGAGAGTAGTTTGTGTGAGTGTATCTGTGTGTTAATGTATATGTGACTGATAGAATGAGCATGTATGGGTGTATCTGTGTCTGATACGTGTGAGTATGCATGAGTGTATTTGGGTGTGAGCGTAATGTGTGAGTGTAGGTGTAGGTGCATGTCATGTGACTATCTGGGTGCCTGTGAGCACACGAAAGAGTATCTGCATGGGTGTAAGAGTGAGCAGTTTGCGAGCATGTGTGATGTGTAAGTGATCCTGTGTCTAGGTATGTGTCTGGAAGTATGTGGGTGTCCGGAAGTATGTGTGACCTGTGTGTAAACAGGTGTACATGCATCCATGTGTGTGAGAGCAAGTGTGATGTGTTGCTGCATGTGCGTGAGGATATGTGATGTATAAATGAACATGTGTATCTGTGTGTGAGAGAGTGCGTGTGGTGTATGAGTGTGTGTTTCTTTTGTGTGATGCTGAGAATGTGTGCGTGACTGTGTATATATCTGTGACTAAACAAGTATGTGTGTGGCCGTGCATGTCTGTACAGATGTGGTGGTAGGGGAGTGGGTGTGGACATGTGTATGACTCTGAAAATGTGTGTGCGATGTTTTATGTCTGTGTGACTAAAGGAGTATGTGTGAGTGCATGTGCGCACACGTGTGGATTAGCATGTTGGGGGGGCACACAAATGAGTGTCAGCCTGTGTGAGTATGTGAGGGCATATGAGTGTGGTTGCCAGGGTGTGCACACACACACGTGTGTGTGTGTGTGTACGTGTGTGGTTTCACGAGGAGGGGAGAGTAGGGGAGGGACAGCGGACATTCCTCAAGACTGAGCCAGTGCCCAGCATTCCCCGCCGCCCCTCTGGCCCTGCAGATCCCATCCGGTGGCCTGGGACCAGGAGAGAAGTGAAGCTGGGGGCGCGTCCCAGGGGAACCCGCTGGGCGGAGCAGGTCAGGGCGCTGGGCTCTCCTCCCCGGGCTCTGGGCCACCGGGATCACAGCCTGGCCTTGTGCTGTTTCATCAGCTGGTAGCAATTTAACCATTACACCCCAGTGAGAGAATCTAAGACATTTCCTACAGGCGGGGAAGGGGGGGGGCGCTCAGATGAGAGGAATGCAGAGCGGGGGGCGGGGGATGGCGCACAACCGCTTTATGAAGGAGAGAGAAAGGATGTGAGGAGCAGGGCCTGAGCACAGCTCAGTTTGAAGTGGGGCTCCCAGGCCTGGTGGGAAGGGACCTGGCCAGGAGATGCAGGAGAAGAGGGCTGGGAGTCCGGGCTGGGCACCGTGGGGACAGGGCAGGGAAGGAAGAACAGGGATGTGGGAACAGGTTGTCTCCTGCCATGAGGGGCAGTCCCAAGAAAGCCCTGCCCCTATGGCCACTGAAAATGACCCCTGGAACCAGACACAGCATGGAGTAGGGTGTGTGTGTGTGGGGGGGGGTGTCACCCTGCTGCCTTCATCAGTGCATTGGGGGTCCGCAAGGGTGGAAACCGGCATGTGATAGACCAGGGCACAGCGAGAGGCTATCAGAGGCCCCTGTGGCTGTGAAGGGCAACCACAGCCCCC
>PVJH01032231.1:0-10992 GCA_004026705.1 Nesogale talazaci | reverse complement strand
TGCCAAGTGCTGGCCTCGTGTTTTGAAGGGCTCCCACCTTGGCATCGCCAGGGTGCCTGGCAAGTGGCTAAGCCTCTCTGAAGTCCTCAGGACCTTCAGCTCAATTTCCAGAGGCCTGCGAACCTCTGCTGCAAGAGCCCAGGTCGTAAATACTTGGGCTTTTGTGAGCCATATGGTCACTGTCACAATGACTCAACCCTGCCAGAGACGGGGATGGAGGGTGGGGGTGGGGGATGGTGGTGGTAACAGAACAGGCACAGCTGTGTCCAATAAAGCTTTATTTACAAAAGTGGGCAGCCGGCTGGCGGGCCGGAGTCTGCTGACCCCTAACCTCACCTCAAAAATGGAGATGAAGATGCCAGGCTCCTGGGAGTGAACCACAGCGTGCCGCTACAGGGTCACAGCACCAGGGTCCCAGGCAGCTGGCTGTCCTGCAGGTGGGCAAATGAGGGGACTCCCCCCCACCCTCCATGCACCCGTTTTGCCAAGCCCACCATGTGTGCACTGAATAGGCCTGCAGCCCAAGGACACTTGCTTCACCATTCCCCCAGTGGACATGAACTCCTCATTGCTGGGTCAGCCATTGGACAGGTGGGAGAGCTGCCCAACCAGCTGCCCTCAGGCATCTAGGAGGACAGGACCGGGATGGCTTCGCAGGACACACAGGGAGGGTGAAGGGAAAGAAAGGACTCTCAGATCCCAGGGACAGCACAATCACAGCCCCTGAAGCTGGATGGGGATGAGAAAATGGAAGGAGACAGGAAGGCATCTGTGTCGGTGACGTCACCTCCTGTCAGCTTGAGAAGGGGTAGAGTTTAGCCTGTCAATCAGGTCACAGCTTGATGGCCTCATTTGGAGGCCTGCAGTGGGACACACACAAACACACACACACACACACACACACACATGCCCTGCGAGACATTCCTGCTGACAAGCCACATGGAGCTATGCTGATGGCAGCCAGAGTCTTGGAGCTGGAAGGGCCACGTGGAGACCCACGCCAGTGGGAGAAGCTCCCACCACCACTGGATCCCCAACACTTTCCACCCACTGGCCTGTGAGCTTTCTCCACTCTGCACCATCGCACGTGCGACGTGAGTCTGAAGAGGAATTTATAGACCGGTACTGGACATATAGGCTAATATCAGACTGACGGACTTATCTGCGTTGGGATGCTTTCCTTATGTCCAACTGCTCTTGTCTATAAAGCTCTTGCCTATACACACATGACTGTCTATGAATTTGACACTCTAGTCTACCCCGACTAACCCAGCCCCCAAGATGGGGCCTTGCCCCACAGCCAAGGCTGGTTCGAGGGCAGGGTGGATGCCCAAGCTGGAGGAGGTGAGCAAGGTCAGGCAGCCAGTAGCTCCATCCATTGTCCTCAATCCTTGATCGCCAGTGTTCCTGGCACCCAGCTGCTTTGACCACCAGCTTCTCCTCTCCTTGCCTTCACCTCTCTGAGCCTCTACTTTCTTAGCTGCAAAAAAACGGGACTGGGTAAAATGGGATGGGGGTAAGCAATGCTTAACACAGGGCTGCCCAGTGCGTGCTAACCAATGGAGTGGTTATGATAATGGCAGCTATTCCAGCCCTCTGCTAAAGGGTTGAAGTCAGCCCTACAGACACCTTGGAGCCCAAGTCTAGAGGGCCTACTGGTGACCCAGCCCCTAGCTTTGCCACAGGACCTGGAGTCAGGGTACTTGGAGGTTATCGGTTTGAATACCCACCCCATGCCCATCGGTGAGGACTGGCGAGAGGAATGATGGGACTGAGACCACGGAACCTGGATCTGAATGTGTGTGTGTGTGTGTGTGTGTGTGTGTGTGTCCAGCCCCACCGTTAAACTCTCCCATTGACTCATCCACCCCTGTAAAACACGGAGCCAAATCCACTACCACCCTGGCAAAACCAACTCCTAGCAAACCAATCCAACATGGGAGAACTGCCCCTGTCAGTTTCCACGACCGGACCCGTCTCAGGAATAGAGAGGCATAGAAAGCCCTGTCCTTCTCACGCGGGTGCTGCCAGTGTTCCATCTGTGGACCTTGAGGTTCGGTAGCCCAGCTCTGAGAAACCAGTCAGCCACCAGGGCCCCTTCTTTAGCAGCCGCACTTTCCAGCCAGGGCCCTGGAGGCTCGGAGAGGTTCAAAATGCTTTCCTTGACGTCCTTGACGATCATCACCTTGAACCCGGCTGTCCGGAGATCAGAGCCACCCCCGTGTTCAGGTGACCCACCATCGTGCCTTCTCAGGAGCCTTCCCTGTGGCTGTCATGTGCAAACTTGCCCGTGTGCAGAGAACGACCCAAGTCTTGGAGGAAATGGATCAGGACGGTCACCTTGTCTTGGGGTGAGGGCGCTCAGCCCCCACCCCTCCCTCGGTTCCTCCTCTCTCATCTGTGCCATGCAGGGGAGTGGGCAGAGGCTTGGCGTCTCCCCCACGTACAAGCTTTTGTGAAATCTCCGCAGGGCACAGCGTCCTGAAATGAAAGCATTCGTTCAAATACATAAAACATGAAACCGCGAAAGCAATGGAAACCGCTGAAACGGTACAATAAAACATGTCATTACAGCAGATTAGGATGAAAAAGAGTCCCTTCGCCTGGTGCCCCGAAGGTTGGCAATTGGGGGCTCCGTAAATATGTCAGGACAGGCGCTCCGCCAACATCCTCTCTTGGTTATTGATACCCAGAACCTCTGCCACGGTGCCAAGAGCTCGAAGGGGCATATACCTCATACACTGCTGCCCCTGTTTGGGGTTCCAGGGTCTGCTCCATGTCCCGGGCTCTGCGGCTGTTCTCAGAAGGTCACAGCTCTCCCTCTATACCAGGATAGCTTAGAGAACCCAGCCCGGGCCCAGCACTCTCAGCAGACTTTAACCCCCACACTCCCCCTGCCTTTGTGTGGCGCCTGCTCCTCGAGCCCCCTCCCCACAGTGACATGCCTTCCTGCCTCTAATGACTCCACCGTCCAGCCCATGGCAGAACTCCTTACAGGCAACCTGCAACTTTTGACCACTGCTCAACACTTGACCCGAGACATAGTATTTTCCATCTCCTCACCTGCCTTTGAAAGTTGGACATCGAATGAGGAGGACTCGATGCATTTGAATTGCGGTGCTGGAGAAAAGTGTTGAAAGCAGTACAGACTGCCAAAATAATAACACCACTACCACCAACAGCAACAACAACAGCAATTTGTCTTGGAAGAAGTACAGGAGGTGGCGCCTTAGAGACAAGGAACTATGTCATGCAAGACTTTCGGAGCTCGAATTGAGAAAGCCTTGGATAAGTGAATGGGTCAGTGCCCTGTCTTGGGGTTAGGAATCCAGACCCTTGTCTCGCCTCCCATGGTCATTGTTGTTGGGAGGGACTAGATCTTGGAGAAGAAGATCGTATTTGGTAACGTAGCAGGACAGCAAAAAAGAGGGAGATCTTCAACAAGATGGGCGCACACCGTGGCTGCAGTTATATAGAACAATTTAGCACTTCCTTCTCTTGTACATGGGCTCACTGTGGGTTGGAACCGAGTCAATGGGGCCTCACAACAACTAGCTGGTTGGTGGAGAGAAAAATGAGGCTGCCTGTTCCCCAAACAATTATGGGCTCAGAAACCTACAGGGGGACAGTTCTGCCTTGTCCTACAGCAGTGGTTCTCAAGGGGTCACCTGAGACCATCAGAAGACACATATTTATGATGATCTTAGGAACTGAGACACTGTTCCTCTATCCATCTCCAGGCAGTCCACCCACATGCAGATACACCCACATACAAGTAGCTGGTATGATGCCATCATCGCACCAACCCCATCACATACACCCTGTACAAATGCAGGTGTATGTGACAGGGTTGGCACCATAATGTACTTATGCAGGCCAGTCACTCATGTATAGAGAGCAGCTACTGTGTAGAAAGCAGCTGCTGTGTTGAAAGCAGCAGTATTGGAGGTCAAACGACACTTCATGAATTATAATTACTGGGTAAATGTAAAATTATGTGCTGTCTAATCAACTACTGCAAATGTGTGTGTGTGTGTATTCTGTACCATGGGAATTTATATTCAGATGTGGTTATGCTCAATTTGTAACAATGAAACTACATCCTGCAAATCAGATATTTACATTGTGATTCAGAACAGTAGCAAAATGACAGTGATGAAGTAGCAACAAAAGAAATTTTATGGTTGGGGGCCACCACAACATGAGGGTCACGACTTGAGGAAGGTTGAGAACCATTGTCTTTAATGAACCCACTCTCTGCCACAGAGTTGGTCCCCACTTAGAGCAGCCCTGTGTAGGGTCTCCAACCCTGTAACTGCCTCATCTTTCTCCCATGCAGGGTCTTTCAGGTTCCAAGCACCTGCCTGTTGCTTGGCAGTGGGATGCTTTAGCCGCTGAGCTAAATTTACTTGTGCTAACCCAAATTCACTGAGTCCATTCCAACTTATAATAATAATTCATAGAGTCCATTCCAACTTATAAGGATCCGATATGTGGCTTCTGACGCTGTCAATCATAACACATTGCAGACAAATCCCGAGTTTATCCGGTCCTTAATGTGTTAACTTGCAGATGGGTTTTGGATCTTCACTACTTCCCCACCCCTTCACATTGATTTGGTTGCTTGGTTTTTAACTTCTTGGTTTTAAACTATCCGGTCTTTAGTGTCTTAACAGGATAGGCAGTCTCGCCTTTCTCCCTTGGAGCACTTGGGTTTGAACCACCAAGCTTGTTGGTTAACAGTCTGAAGCTTACAGAAGAGTAACACAAGCCAAACTCACTGCCATCAAGTCCATTTCAACTCACAGTGACACTAGAGGACAGGGCAGAACTGCCCCTGTGTGATTCTGAGACTGTCATTGTTACACGGGTAGAAAGTCTTACTTCTCCCTGGGAGCAGCTGGCAAGGTTTCGAACTGCTGACTTTGCAGTTCACAGTCCAGAGCACAACCACGATGCCACCAGAGCTCTTTCAGAACCCTGTGCACCTGTTCTACTTAGGGACGGATCTCCTGGGGAAGCTGGGCTGCCTGTATCCAAAGCCCTCCCTGTGAATTTGGAAGTTACAGGTGAGAGGAGCCAATTAAATCACGCGTCTCCACACTGGGGAGCTTGTGGCTCGGGCTCTGAGAATTCCCAGAGACTAGTTTGTGTGTCACAAAAGCCCTGAGCAAAGCCCTGCCAACGGGTGATCAGCAAATTAGCCAATTGCTTCTGGGTTGATCTTTGGGGCTGGATTTAGGGTCTGTTTTATTTAACTGACAGCATCTGTCTCTGATAACAGGGCCCTCCCCAGTGATGAATGCACATCCATACTTACTCTTCTTCCTAAAGCTAATTGTGGGGCGGTGGGGGTGGTTTTATGTTTTAAATACCTTTTTGATGTGCTCAGAGCGCCCCTTGAGATAAATAAACAGACTGTGAGGGTGAGCCCAGAGGTGTCACAGACTCCCATCTCCTTACGCCCAATCCTTAATGGACATTGACCTGTGCGTGAGTCTTCTGGCCTCACACCCTCATCCCACAATCATTGCCATTACTTGGAATAACACTTTACACTGGCAGTTCAGCTTTCTCTCTGAGTGCTCGAGTCTCACCTAATGAGGAGCTTTTGGATCTAAATAATGAAGTATTTGCCCTTCTCGAGTTTCCCGGTCTGGTGGAGAAAGTCCTCTTCTCCTGACCTCTGGTGCCAGAGTATGCGGCATGTATCTGCAAGGGCACATACCACTTACATGCAGCACACGCTCACACCCTCACAGGCATGCATGCTGTCACACACTACACCCAAGGGCACACTCACACATGCTCAGATTCTCACACATGTGTGTTCACACATGTATACTCCTGGGGAGGCACACCACACACACATGCAGACCCATAGATGGGCACATACTCCCACGTTCACACTCACAGGCACACCATTTGGACATGTTCACATGCATGCTTTTACAGTCAGGGGCACACACGTGCACACATGCTCACACATTTGTATTCATGGACACACTTACATACACACATGGGGACACACACTCACTTGGGCACATACACATAGATGGTGGGCACGCACCTCTAAATAACCACCCAAAGAACCCCAGTGACTATGGTCCTTTGAATGTCCTTTCCCACTCCCTTGAGCAGACTCAGAACTGAAAGAGAAGCTCTGACTGGTGGAAAACACCTGTCAGCTACAGACTGTCTCTTTATTAAAAAAGCAAAACCAAGAAAACCCCCACTGCCACCAAACCCATTCCGTCTCAGAACCCTGTTGGACAGAGTAGAACTAATCCTTAGGTTCTCCAAGATGCTCAGTCCCTACAAGAGCAGGCAGCCTCCTCTTTCTCCCGAGGAGTGGCTGGAAGATTTGAACCACCGACTTCCCCGTTAGCAGTCCAAGGCTTCTCTCACAGCGCCACTAGGATCATATTATAGGAGCCATGGAAAACACCCCGGTGGTTGCCAGAAATGGCACTGTCCCCACTGGATCTGTCAGGCTATCGGGGTGACCTAAGTCTGGAACTCTCCTTCTCCAGTGCTGCCCACAGCCCATCACCACCACCTTCCCCCCTCCCCCCTCTCCCCACCCTCCCCACCTTCCCTCCCCCCTCCCCCCCGCATCAAGATTCACACTCCCTGTTCTCATCTGCTCTTCTTGGTTCTACCCTATTGGAGAAGAACTTGCCCCACTTCTCCGCCAGGGCAGAGTAGGAAGTCACCGTGACCTCAGTCCCAGTTACCACTGCAAGCTGAGGGCCTCAGAAAACCGGGAGCCCGTTTCTTGCTGCCCTGTGCAGACAAGGCAGTGCCAAAGAGAGGCAGTTGCCTGACAGCATCTTTCCTCAGTCGGAGGTGTCCCGTTTCTGCCGTTGGGGTTTCCAGACAATGCCCCTCGGCTGGGGTGGGGGCCTCATGCTCAGCAGAGCCCCGCACTCAAATTGCACACCTTCCCCCAAGGCTTTCAGAGCTACCTTCCAAAGGGTTCTGTCCAGGTGGACGGCACTCGGGAGTACAACGCAGGAAGCGCCCGCGCTGGACACAGCCAGCTGGGGAGGGTCCTTGTCTCCAGGCTCCGTGGCTTAAGATTGCAGTGCCATGTGTGCGTCGGGTGGCGCGTGGCTTTGACCCCTTGTTCAGGTGACGCTCCTCGGGGAGGAGCCTGCGAGGAGACACGGTGGCCAGAACCTGAGAGGCGTTGGTCCGTGTCCAAAGTTCCTATCGCACTTCGCCTTTGTCCTTGTGGAGAGCACAGAGCGTGAAGCACACAGGAGCCTGCCGGGCTGGGGCCTGGGACTCGGGCCTCTCAGATGTTCCCAGGACATCTTATCACCGGCGGGTGGCAGCTTGGACGCTCAGCAGCAACACAAACAGACTCCCGGCCACGGAGTTGACGCCAACTTAGAGGGAGCCCATAGGACAGGGTAGAACTGCCCCCTGGGAGCTTCTGAGAGTGTTGCTTTTTACCACGGCAGACAAAAGCCTCCTCTCTTCTGAGCGGTGGCTGGTGCAAGCAAACGGGTGGCCTCGCAGTTAGCAGCCTGACAGGGACCCCAGGACTCCTTTTAAACACCCCGAGATTCTGAAATAGCTTGAGCAGGGCTCCTAGCCCCTACCCCACCAGACCAGGAGCCCCCAAAGTCCTTCCAGGCAGTACTTGAGCCTGAGGGGCAACACAAGAACCACTGTGAGCATAGTGTCTGCGTCTGGGGGACAGAAGCGCATGGGGTGCCAGAGTTCCAGATGCTCGCCTGCTCCCAGAGCCTGCTGGGTCTTCCTGGCTGTGTAACCTGGAGCAAGACGCCAAGCCTCTCTGTGCCTTCGTTTCGTGGTTTAGACAGTGGCGTTCAACCAGGCCCCTGGAGTCCCTGGATGAGCATCGAACCTCCGCCAGGGTCTTAGCCGTGCACAGAGGTCAGCTTGACATCCACTCCAGGTCTTTGTAGACTTACATCAAAAGTATTTTCTGAGAAAACTGCTGGAGGGCTGAGCCCCGGTGGCGTAGTGGTTGTGCGCGGGACTGCGGCCCACTGGGATGAAGGTTCAATTCCGGCTCCCAGGAGCAAAAGCTGGGCCTCCTACTCCCACCACCTGAGGGCAATGATGCCTAAAAAAAAAAAAGAAAACTGCTGGAATTACTAGCTGCCTATATGTTTTAAAAGAACTGATGATTATAATATAGCAACTACTCACCCATGGACCATCAATGTCATCTTCCCTCAGGGCCAGGAGTCCCCTGAGGGAGGGCCGGGGGTCCACTGAGAGAGGGTGAAGGTCAGCATCTCCTCCCTGAGGCTCGTGATTGGGCCGGTCCTCGAGGATCTGAGCTGTGTGGGAATGTGGATGGAATATTTTCATCCTCACTTCTGAGGTTTGAGCGGCCCTCTCTTCCCTGTCCTGCTGTCTATGTCCAGCACTGCTAAGGGGAATGCTCCCCCCACCCCCAACCACCCGTGACTAGCTCAGCGGTCCCATCTCCCTGCACCACCATCTTGGAGGAAACCGCACAGACAGAACAACAAACAAACATGCATCGAGCGGGGACCGGGAGGTCAATGTGGACCTCAGCGGTCAGCAAATGGATTTTGAGGATTATCAAGGCCAAATTAACTCCTAGGCCTGTGGGGACCATTAACTTGATCAGTTCTCAGACTCCCCTTAATGGACAGAGCACTTTCTTCCCAACCTTCCAAGGCAGAGCAGTTACCCCCAGCCTCCTGGCTGCCCCTGGGCTGGGTGCTTATAAAGCCACTGGCACTTTCAGAGGAGGGGATCGCTTCAGCATTAAGTGAACTCTGCCACACCTGAGTCACAGGAGGTGGGGGTAGGTCCCCATTCCTGCCCTCCTGCTGAACCTTGGGTGCCCCTCGCCAGGAGCAGGTGGAACGTTGGCCGAGTGAACATGGCTGGCACTGGAACACAGGACTGGGCCTGGTCTTCAAGGGCAAGGCTCTCGCAGCCATGGTGGTGAAGTGGGTTATATGTAGGGTTGCTCACCACAAGGGCCATGGTTCAAACCCACCAGCCACTCTGTGGGAGAAAGAGGAGGCTCTCTGCTCCTGAGAAGTTGCCTCGGATACGCACAGGGGTGACGCTACTCTGGTCTTTCGGGTCACTGCGAGTCAAACAGACACCATGGCCATGAGCTGGTTTGGTTGGGTTTGCTTGAGTCCAAGGTTTCTCAGGCTGCAGTGTCCCAAACAGTTCACAGACCTTTCCAGCAAAGCTTATCAACTCCCTACTCTTCACCCTCCTCTGGGACGCCCTGATAAAAACCAAGCCAAACTCACTGCCAGAGAGTCCATTATGACTCATACAGTTGACTCCACAAGGAACACTGGACTGCCCCGTGCAGCTGAACTGACTTCTTACCTCAACCTCTAAGACCTTCTGTGATATGACCCCTGCCCTCACCTCCTTTCTGTTCCAGCTTATTCCCTCTGCACATGTCATTCCCTGTGCCCAGAGCACCCTGTTCTTGTACGACAAGGTCTTCCCTGACCCCTGTCTCAACTTCCCGTCTCCTCTCAGGTGCCTGGTTGTGGTTCATCTCAGCCATTCTGCCCTCCGGGATGTGCTTGCTCTCGGGCTTCCTGTCTTCCTTCTCCCTTAAAAGGTGAGTGCCTCCAAAGTCCAGAGAAAAGACGAAGACACAAGTTAGTGAGCGGTCATGACTCATGGTGCAGGGACAGTTGGACCAGTGGAGTTACTCTGGCAGGGATGGCCTATTGGGCAAGATAAAAGCCTCCCTGCCATACCCCCACAACCCCTCTCTCCCCCGCTGCCATGATGAAGCAATGCTTAAACTCATGGCTGCCGAGGAAGGGGGAAAGGGGTTGGGGTATAGAGAGAAGATTCAAGCAGAGAGCAGAAAACCTCAGAGGGCCATGGGCTTGACCTGGTTCACGGAACTGGCAAGCTGCCTAGGCAGACTGTCATCCCCGGGCTTGAATGTGCGACTTTTCTCTCTCCTGCTGTGTGACCCTTGAGCAAGTCAGCACCCTCTCTGGGTCTTCATCTCCTCGTCCACCAAAAGGATTTACGATGCTTTCCTGGAAGTGTGTCGTGACATTAGAGGGGGCAATAGACACACATGAGCAGAGTGCTGAAGCCAGTTGCTGATGGGTTAGACATTCTGTCTCTCTGTCTTCATGGGCCGCTTGAACATCCTCTCTGGTGAAGTGTCTGTTCACATCATTTGCCCCGTTTTTGGTTGGCTTGCCTTTTCCCGGCTGTGTTATAGACATTTTGCATCTACATAGGCCTGCGAGTAGATCCTGTTATGGATTAGTTGTGTGCCCTCAAAACATGGTGCATAATTCACAACTCCTGGACTCCAAAGCCAAACTCACCAGCACCGAGTCAATTCCGACTCATAGCACCTTACTGGGATGAGCAGAACTGCCCCAGTGGGTTTCTGAGACTTCAACTCCTTATGGGAGTGGAAAGCCTCCTCTTTCTTCCACGGGAGCAGCTGGTGGACTTAAACAGCCGACTCTGTGTGTGGCAGTCCAACACGTAACCCACTGCGCCACCGGGGCACCCTACCGTTGCGATTATAATCCCATTTGGGAATTTTTTGTTTGCTAGGTTAAGGGCGCAGTGTGTCTAATTTTCATGTATTTTGTTGTTGAGAATCTGCACAGCAAAGCAAACAGCAAGTCAACGGTCCCTTCATATACCATTCGGACATGGCACAATGGCGTCCTGCAAGTTCTGCGACCATTCTCATCTTTCCTTTCGGAATGGCCCCTCCTTCATTTCCATAAACTCACTGCCCTCTGAAGTTCATTGTCAGCAATTTGGCCCCATAGAGATCGTTCTGAAATGAGCCTAATACTTAAAGCAGACCTGTCTTACCCAGTAAGCTGAACTACTGTCCAGCTTTAGAATGACATCAGAGGATGTTTGGGGCTGGGGGTTTCAAGACCATCTTGAGACAATCACTTCAGAGGTTAGTCTATCACCCAGGAATCCACAAAGTCAAGAATCTATGGG
>PVJH01032230.1:0-22889 GCA_004026705.1 Nesogale talazaci | reverse complement strand
AGAAGAACCTTGGGATGTGAGAGCAACAGGCATTTGGAGCCAGCAGGGTTATGTTATTCAGTGGGCTCAGTCATCTTTTCGGCCAGTCAAGAGAGGGGCAGAGACGCCATTCACACTGGTCAGGGTCCTGGGTGGAAAGTTCAAGAGCAGAACAGTAGGTGAAAGAGAGAGCTACTGCTGCCACCTCTGTGCCCTCTCTCATGCTGTTCCTTCTACTTACACAGCTCTCCTGCGCCACTCATCACCCAATCTCGACCACTGTCTTCCTGGGTCTCACTGACTCATGGTATGATGACACTACCCGTAACCCCTAGACCTAAGTGCCTCTTCTTGATACTTCCATAGCATTTCAGGCTTACCTCCAGCACAACGGGATAACAGTTTACCCTCGAATGGTAATCCAAAGGTGAACAACGGTAGACAAAAAGGCGAACTCACCTAGCGACACTGTGGAAGGAGGGCTGCAATAAAGATTACAGCCAAGACAATGCCAGGACGCTCTCTGCTGCGTCATAACACACAGGGTAGGGTCTCCAAGAGCAGGAATCCGTTCCACAGGAAGGTTTCATTTGTCATTTTATGCAAGTTGTGTAACCTCTCTAAACCTCAACGTTCCCGTCCATACAATCGGGATAACAGCAGTTAAGATGCTGGAAGGATAAAATGAGATAAATTATGCAGGATGCAAAGGCAAGAGAAGTTTCTGAAGAAATAACCAGGATTATTAATTGCCCTGGCATTCTCCACCACACACACACACACACACACACCCCTTTTGGGGTGAGTAAGTCATAACCATTCTCACCCACTACAATTCTCCTGTCAAGTGTTGATCCAGTGTTGTGTTACTGGGGGAGGGATGTAAAAAGTGACTTCGGGCCCCAGATGGCTTCCTTCTGAGCCGACAGCACAATTCGTAAGACTGAAATGGTCAAAACAATGTCAGTGCTTAGGGCAAGGGGCAAGCCTGATTCCCTGCTTGGCTGTCCAATAGAAAAAGGAATAGATATCTTAGGTCTGAAGCTTTCTATCCCACCCCCCGAACCTTTTAAGCTTAGAGCCAACTTTCAGAAATAATCATTAAATCAGGCAGGAAATGGGGTCATCAGGTCTCAAAGTCTCGGAGCTCATGAAGTGAAGAGGCTGACAGCAAAGCTGTGGTCTGACTCATCAGGCCACATTCACTTTGGGAAGAAGAGATAGCAACATGTCTACTCAGATACGAATTGACCCAAAATTTGCCATCTAAAGTAAAAAGCAAAAAAATCTGTCTAAACATTGAGTGACCTTTTTCACATTCTTTCTGGATTGCTTAATAATATTTATTCTTATACGCAATAATCACGTAAAGAGCAGAGATTGCCTCCATGATAATAACACAAAAAAAGTAACTATCTAAGAATTCATATCCGGAAAGACATGTGCAATCTAAGAAGAGAAACGCCAAAGTGTTATTGAAAGATGTGAAAGCAGATTTTAATAAACAAGAAATGAATCAGTGTTTCTGAGTGAGAGGACATAAAAGTGTAAAGTGTAAAGATATATTGGGTCTCTCCATGTCAACATACAAACAGTGCCGATAAAAAGCTTTATAGGTTTAGGAGATTTGCTTTGTTTTGTTTTGTTTTGTTTTTAAGACCTGCAATAGAATAATTCTGAATTTCATTCGGAAGTAATGAATTAGGCATATGCTGACATATACTGAATTCTTTTAAAGATATTTGACCTAACCTTTTGCTTTATCAAAAGACATTTCACATATTATAAAAGTCACCCTTGCAGAATATATAGGTCAAAGCAGTCGGGTATTTGTATAGCAATAGCAACATATAGCAGTGGAGAATTAGGAATCTAGAAACAAAATCACATATTTATGAAAAACTGGTTTTGACTCAATGGGAAAAGAAAGGTATCTTTAGTAAATGGTGCTTGAAAAACTGAATTTCCACCTGCAGAAAAATGAAAGAGAAGCTATGCTTCATACCTCCCCCCCCCACACACACACACACACGATTTTTTAATGGATTAAACACCTTGATGTGAAAACTAAAGCCACAGAATTCTTAGAGAAATATGCAGGGGCAATGCTGTCAAAAACATAAAAATGAATTATCTATAAATATAACAAAGACAAATAACAAAAGACAACATAAACAAGCAGGAGCTAATAAAAATTGACAACACTTATTCATCAAAGAATTTAACCAAAAAGTGAAAAAGACAAGCTGTCCATGGAGAGACTCTCTCTCTCTCTTTCCCCCTCTCTTTCCCTCACTGCCATCAAGTCCATGCTGACTCAGAGCGACCCCTGTGGGTTTCTGAGACTGTCACTGTCAACAGGAGTGGATAGCCCAGTCTTTTTCCTGTGGAGCTGCTGGCAGTTTCAGACTGCCAACCATGGGGACCACAGCCCACCGAGTAACCTCTATACCACCAGGACTACTGGAAAATATTCGATATAAATTTGGTAAAAACTGAATAGCCAAAATTTATCTAAAATTTCCACAACTTAACAATGAAGAGACATACACTATTGTAATCCAGTCATAAAAAGACATACACAATTGTAATTCAGTCATAAAGTGAGCAAAAGACTGAAATAGATATATCACCAAAGAGGATATTCAAATGACTGCCAAACACATGCAAGATGCTCCAGTCAGTGTCACTGGCCTTATTGAACTGACTGCCATTGAGGGAATACCAACTCACAGTGACCCTGCAAGGACAGGGTAGAACTGTCCCTGTGAGTTTCCAGGCTATAATTCTTCACAGGAGTAGAACGTCCAGTCTTTCTCTTACACAAGGAGGGCTGGTGGTTTAAAACTGCAGGTCTTAAAAAAATTGAAAAAAAAAACTGCAGGTCTTGCAGGACTATGCCACCAGGGCTCCTCATTAATCTTCGTAGACATGCAAATTAAACCACTATGAGATACCATTCCACGCTCCCTCGGATGGCTTACCACCCCTTGTCTGTCACTTTTCCTCCTGTGGGGGCAGGTGTGGTGCTGTGGTGCTGGAAGCGACGTGGTGGTATTTCAAATGCCAACGGGGTCACCCAACATGCGCAGGCTTCAGCAGAGCTTCCGGACTAAGGACGGATGACAAAGAACTGGGCTCCCCACATCAGAGGAAGGAGCTTTTGTAACCGTGTATGCATAGTTTTGAAACATTACAAGATACTGAGGGTCTAAGGAGTGGGAGCAGAACATCGTTGGAGATAGTGGCAGAGGATGGGCCCCTTGGGTCTCACGACACTCGAAATGTGACTGAGGAGGAGCTGGTTTCTTTGAGTCGAGTCGAGCCTGGTGACCTGAGTTGGATAAAAATCTGTGGAAGGAGAGCCATCTTCGTTTGCAGATAGACCGTCCACATGGCTCCCATAGGATAAAGTGACCAGACGTCCCGCTTTTTAACAAGTTAACAACACCCTGAGGCATTTTAAAATTAAAATAAATATAACACTATTTTTTGCGTTCTATGAACATTTTGTTGCTCCATGGAGACCAAATTTTTCATCAAAAGATCCAAAACAATTATATCAATGTGAAAGAGGGGAAGAATGGAGTGGAGACCCAAAACCCATCGGTAGAGAATTGGACATCCCCCCACAGAAAGGTTCTAAGAAAGGGACACTTCAACCAGGGTACAGTACTGCACCAACGAAACAAGCATCATTCCTCTAGTTCCTGAATGCTTCCTCCTCCCCCACTACCATGATCCAGTTCTACCTTACAAATCTGGCTAGGCTGGAGTACACACATTGGTAAAGATAAGAGTTTTTGATACATGGAATTCAGGACAAATAAAACCCTCAGGAACAGTAGTGGAAGTAATGGTTTCATGGGGTGGGGTGGCTCTGGGATGGTAGATAAAGGGGGGACCCATCACAAAGTTGGATATATGACCCACCCACCAGGGGGATGAAAATCAGAAATGCAAGTGAAGGGATACAGCAGACAGTGTAAGACACGAAATAACAATAATATATAATTCATCAAGGAGGGTGGGAGGGTGGGGGACAGAGGGAGATAAATGAGAAGCTGATATCAAGGGTTCCGGTAGAAAGAAATGTTTTGGAGGTGTTGATGGCAACATATGTACAAGTATGTTTAATACAATGGAATGATGGATTGTTATAAGATTTGTAAAGCACCCAATAAAATGATTAATAAAAATTTTTTAAGAACATTGAAAAATGAATCATGAAATGGAATGCTGTCGGTGATGGGATCATCCATCTTCAAGGAAATCCAATCACTACAGCTATTATTCAAATTTATGTACCAACTACAAAAGCTAGTAATGAAGATATTAAAGAATTCTATCAACAGTCACAGTCAGAAATTGATCAAATATGCAATCACAATGCATTGACAGTTAATGCCATTTGGAATGCAAATGTTGGAAACATAGGAAAGAACAGTTGCTAAACAACATGGACTTGGTGATAAAATTAAACTAAGATCTCATGATAGAATTTTGCAAGACCAACCACTTGTTCATAGTAAATACCATTTTTCAACAACACAAAAGGAGACTGTACACATAGACTTCCCCAGATAGAATATACAGAAATCGTTAATATTAGCAGCTAATACCAAGTCAGGGGTTGACTGTGGAACAGACCATCAATTTCTCATATGTAAGTTCAGGATAAAGCTAAAGAAAATTAAAACAAAAACATTAGATTCAAAATACAACCATAGTTTTCTCCTACCTGAATTTTAAGAACATATATGACACATTAAAAACCAATGACAGAACACTTGATGATCTGTGGGAGGATAGCAAGACCATCATTCATGAAGAAAGCCAACGATCATTAAAAAGACAGGGGGCAAAAATCAAAGCGGATGTCAGAAGAGACTCTGAAACTTGCTGTCAATTGCAGAGTACTAAAGCAAATGGATAAAAAGCTCTTTTCAGTCAGAGTTGAAAAGAAAATGCCAAAGGACTGCTTGAGAAGTCAAGTATTATAGTGAAATGTGCGAAGACCTAGAGTTATAAAACCAAGAGGGAAGAAAGTTCTCAGTAAACTTTAAAATGAAAGAACTCTAGAAAAAGAAAATCAAACCTTGAGTTGCAATATTGAAAGATTCTAGGGGCAAACTATTGAATAATGCAGGAAGCACCAAAAGAAGGACAAAATACACAAAGTCCTTGTACCAAAAAGAACGAGGTGACATTCCACAATTTCAAGAGGTAGCATGTGATCAGGAGCCAATGGTGCTGAAGGAAGACGTTCAAGCTGCACTGAAGGCATTAGGAGAAAATGATGAAGCACGGGAAGCACTCACTCGTCCATGCCAGGAATCTTGGAAGACGGCTACTCCGCCCACTGACTGGAAGAGAACCATGTTTGTACCTTCCAGAGAAAGATGGTCCAACAGAACGCTCAAGTATAGAACAATTTCACTGATGTCATATGCCAGTAAAACTTTACTAATGATCATCTAACTACGGTTGTAGCCATACATTGACAAGGAGCTGCTAGAGGTAAAGGCAGGATTCAGAAAAGGACCTTGGAACAATGGAGATCTTTGCTGATGTCAGATGAATCTTGACTCGAAGCAGACTATGTCAATGCATTTGACTGCATGGATCATAACAAACTATGGATAACCTTGAGAAGAACGGGCATTCCAGAACACTTCATTGTGCCCAGGCACAACTTGTACATGGACCAGAGGGCAGTTGTGGGAATAGAACAAGGGAATTATTGCAGGGTTTAAAATCAGGAAAGGTGTGTGATAGGGTTGTATCCTCTCACCATGTTTATTCCATCTGTATGTTGAACAAATCATCAGAGAAGCTGGCTTATGTGAAGAAGAATGTGGCATCAGGGTTGGAGGATGGCTTATTAACAAGCATCAATATGCAGCTAGCACAATCTTACTTGCTGAAAGTGAGGAGAACATAAAGCACTTGCTGATCAAGGACTGCAACCTGCTGTCAAGACGACCCAAATCTTCCAAACTGGACCAATAGGAAACATCATCACCAAAAGACAATGTTGAAAATGTCAGAATTTTGTCTTGTCTGATCCACAATCAATGCTCGTAAAAGCAACAGTCAAGAGATCAAAAAACGAGCTGCATTACTTACGTACTCTGCACAAGACCTTTCTAGAGCATTGAAAAGCAAAGATGTTGCAGACGAAGGTGTACCTGATCCAAGCCATGGTATTTTCAATTACCTCGTGCTTGTGAAAGCTAAACATTGAATATAGAAGCCAAAAAAAAAAAGAGAACGGATGCATTTGAATTGCAGTCTAGAGAAGAATATTGAAAGTACCATGGACTACTGAAAAGATGAACCGAACAAGGAATAGTATTGCTGACAACCGATGGATCTTGGTGGAAAGTAGAGAATACCGTGAAGATGTTTGCTTGTGTTTCATTGACTGTGCAAGCACATTTCACTGTGGGCTGTAATGAACTTATTTAAGTAGAAATGAAATTCCACAGCACTTAACTGTGCTCATGTGAAACCAGTACACGGCTCCAGAGGTAGTCATGCGCACAGATGATGGGAATACTGCAAGGTTGAGAATCGGGAAAAGTGTGTGGCAGGGTCGTATCTTCTCACTGTACTTATTCAATGTGGACACTGAACAAATAATCAGAGAAGCTGGATTCCATGAAGAAGAATGTGGTGTCAGAATTGGAGGAAGGCTCATTAACAACCTGTCATATGCGGAGGACACGCCCTTGCTTGCTAAAAATGAAGACTGGAGGCACTTACTGGTGAAGACCAAGGCCCGCAGCCTTCAGTATGGATTACAACTCAATGTAAGCAACAACGACAACAAAAAATCCTCACACCTGAACCAGCAGGTAACATGATAAATGGGAAAAAAAAAGGTTGAAATTGTCAAAGACGATGTCTTGCTTGGAGTCACAATCAATACTCATGGAAGCAGGAGTGAAGACATCAAAGAGGGGAAGGGGAGGGATAAAGGGGAGCTGATATCAAGGAGTTCAAAAGGGAAGGAAATATATTGAAACTGATTGCAATAGCAATTGTACAACACAGCTTGAAGTGATTGAATTATGCAATGATATGCTAGTCTCTAAGAGCTCCTAATGAAATGGTTTGGGCGGGGGCAGGGGAGAATACTAAAAGGGAAAATTTTTAAAAAGAGACATCAAACAATGCGTTGCATTATGGACATCTGCCCAAGATGTCTCTGGAGTGGTGAAAAGCAAGGGTCCTGCTTTGAAGTGAGCCTGACCCAAGCCATTGTCTTTTCAAGGCATGTGACATTGAACTCTGGTGTTGGAATAGAATATTGAAAATGCCATGCTTTGCCAAAAGAGCAAACAAATCTGTTTTGGAAGAAGTACACCCAGAATGTTCCTTAGAGGTAAAGAGGGCAAAACTTTGTCTCGTGTACTTTGGGCATGTTGTCAGGAGAGGCCAGTCCCTGGGGAAGGACATCGTGTGTGTGTGTGTGTGTGTGTGTCTGTGTGTGTGTCTGTGTGGTAAAGTAGAGGGGCAGGACAAAAGGAGGAAGGCCTTCGACAAGATGCATTGACGCACTGGCTATCACCGTCATGGGCTCAGCCACCACAGCGATTGGGAGGATGGTGCAGGACCGGGTGGTGTTTTGTCCTCTTGCATTTAGGGTCACTCGGAGGCAGAATGGACTGGACAGCACCTCACAACTACAACAAGATGGCCGATTTAAAACTAAACATGAAATGAGGAATGTGAGGGCAATGAAAGTCCTTAGCCATTGTCAGGGGGAATTCAAAATAGTACATCCACTGTAGAAAACATTGTAGTAGTTCCTTAGAAAACTAAAACTCGGACTACCAAAGTAAGACTCAAATAGCTTTACTATTAGACAGACATTACCATAAACTTGCCTACGGTGGATTGAACCATGGCATAATAAGATACTTGGTCAGCTGACCTCCCTCTTGACCCAACCAGAATTTGCTCTAGGTCCAGGTACTTCTCCATTGTTCCAGGGCAAAAATTTCTTCTCCTGCTTTGCAAATATTGCCTATGATATTTTCTTTCTTGTTCTTTATTTTTATCTTTATGCTATTATTTTCCTCTTTCTGTTTCATTTTGTGTTTTATTGTTTCTGTTAGGTTTCGTGGCTACAGAAGGAGTGGATGCATAGAGACAACAACCAATGCAAAGGTTCATCAGGAACGATGGGGGTGTGGTGTGGAATGAAATTGAGAAGGAAACAGTGGATGCAGAAGGGAACATTAGAATTGAGTGTGATGATGGGCATCCAACTTTTTTTTAAGAGCGATTTAACTATGGGCTGAGCCCCGGTGGCGTCATGGTTGTGCGGGGGACTGCGGTCCACCGGGACGGAGGTTCAATTCCAGCAGTGGGGCTGGACCTCCTACTCCCACCACCGAGAGCAGTGATGCCCCCCCAAAAAAACAAAAACAAAAACAAAAAGCTATTTAACTATGGAAGTGAATGATGTGTGCATATTATATCATGAAAACTACTTTAAAAAAAGAAACCAAACTTGACCTATGGTTACCATGGGTAAAGGAGGAGGAGTTTTGCACTGACTTGAAATTAATGGTAATGGAATAATTAGGGAGAGGATATCAATAATGTCATGTACAACATGACATTAGCACTAAATTATATATGTAGGAGCTGTTGAATTGGAAAATATGTTGTGTATATCTTTGCTACAATTAAAATAAATAAATATACAAATAACAATGAGTACATAGAAGGAAAAAATACTCTAAAATGATTGTACAACTCTTCTTGATATGCTCAAACTAACGAATTGCATGATAGGTGCTTGAAGTGACAATAAAACTGCTAAAAAAATTATTTAAATAAAAAGACTGCTAAAAAACAAAAAACGGATCTTTGGATATCAATATCACTGTGGTACTATTTACAATAGCTGAAAGGTGCAAACAACCTACATTACCATCAACAAATGAATGAATAGCAGAATGTGGTATGCACATGCAACAGAAGGAATTAAGTCTTGATGCTAGGAGGGGCCATAGAGTCTGCTCTAGCCCAGACCAGCCCGATGGATGACAGGTGCTCACAATGGTCTCTGTGCCTGAGCCCATTATTGAAGCCACGCGTCCCTCCCTCCATCTTCCTGTGGGCCTTTCCTCTGAGACACTGTCCCTCCACTTTACCAAGCAGGAAGTCCTTCTCCAGGCCCTGGAATGTGCCTGAGAAATAAAATTGAACTGGATTGCTTCACTGTACAGAATCAAAAGCTGACTTTCAAGAAGCTTAATAAATATTGTTAAGGTCAATTGAATGTAAGCCATAAAATAATTATAGTAACAGTCAACATTTTCAGCGCATACTCTGTGTCAGACAGTGTTCTCTGCACTTTACACAATTCACCCATTTAATCCTCCCGACAACGTCAGAAGGAGAAATTATACTTACGTTCTCCGGTTTTTTCCAATGAGAAATGGAAGCATAAGTGAGTTGGCCAAAATTCACAACTGATCATTTAGTTGCTTTCCAGAGTACCAAGTCAGATGAAGCCACTGATCAAATCAGATCCCCTCTAGCCACAGCCGAAGGCCCCAAACAGCTTTACTCTCAGAGAGGGATTGTTGCAATCATGATTATATTGGATTGAACTGGATACTTGGTCAGTTGACCTCCCTCTTGACCCAACCTGAAATTGTTCTAGGTGTAAGTATTTCTTGCTTATTCCATAAGAAAATAAATTCTTCCCTGGTCTTCCAAATACTGATAGTGGTCTTTTCTTTATTACTCATTATTTGTATTTTTATCTTTGTATTATTATTTTATCCTTATCACTTTATTTTGTTTCTGTTTTTTTAGTAGTTTCTGTAGGGTTTTCCAGTTTATGAAGCACAGAATTAGATGCATAGCTATAAAAGCTGATGCAAGGGTTTATAAGGAAAGTTATGGGTAGAAGATGGTATATAGGAGGGTGAGGGGTAAAAAAAAATTGTATGCAGGAAGAGGAAGGAACCACTAGCACTAATTATGATTACACAACTCACTTTTTAATAAATGATTTTATTGGGACCTCTTACAGCTCATATACCAATTGTATCAAGCATATTTATACATATTGCCATCATCACTTTCAAAACATTTTCTTTCTAATTGAGCCCTTGCTATCAGACCCTCTCCCCCCGCCCCAACCCCCCACGCAACTCATTTTAAAAGCATTTAACCATGAAAAAGAAAAAGTTGGGGCTGAGCCCCGGTGGCGTAGTGGTTGTGTGCGGGACTGTGGCCCACAGGGTTGGTGGTCCAAATCCAGCAGCAGCTCTCCAGGAGCAAGGCTCAGCCTCCCACTCCCACCAGAGGGAAGTGATGTCCCAAAAAAAGAAAAAGAAAAAGTTACAAAATTGATTGGGATAAATGATTGTATAATTCTTTTTTGTTTTTGAGGGGGCATCACTGCCCTTTGGTGGTCATGGGAACTACCCAGTCTTGCTCCTGGAGACCTGCCGCTGGATTTGAACCCCCAAACCAGTGGGCCACAGTCCCGCACTCAACCACTATGCCACCGGGGCTCAGCCCTGATTGTATAATACTTCTTGATATAATTGAACTATTGAATTGTAGGATGTGTGGATTACGTGTCAACAGAACTGTAAATAATAATAGTAGTAAGTTTAGGAACTAGTATTGGGACCTAGAAAGTGAGGGTTGGAGATTCAGATTCTACCACATTGCAAATGACGTTACATACTCCTAACCACAGCTAGTTAGAAATCAAATTAGGTCCTGGGATCTGGAGGATAAATTCTGAAATATCTGAAATCTCACCAAGCATGGAGTGGACCATCACCACAATTGTTCCTAGCAACTTGGAAAGCAGTGAGTCCATCTACACTGTAAGCTTCTTTTCTATTGGTTGCAACCCTCTGTGTGAGGCAGAGTAATACTGCATTCCACAAAATTTGCGGTCTAATTTTTTTTTTCTGAAGTGAACCGTCAGGCCTTTCTTCCAGACTTAAACTTCCAACCTTTTAGTTAGCAACCAAGCATTGTATCCCCATTGCACCATTCCTCGACGCCCTATTCCAACCAGGCGACTGCTAATTAATTATCTGTGATGCTAGACCAGGTCCCTGCAAGGAAGCGGTAAGCACAAAGCCTCCTGACCCTGAAAACCTGAATGGAGTGCTTGCCCTTGGGGCAGACTATATTGCTGTGTAATAGATTGGTCCTCTTAATTATCCTTTGCAACGATAGCTATTAAAGTCAGTTGCTATTCTCGTTAGCCCCCAAGGACAGGGTGGACCCTGTGGTAGAAATGCTTTCCACGTGCCTCTGTGGAAAACCAGAGTGGGTTGTAAAAACTCCTTTCTACACTCTTCTTTAATCTGACATCCCAGGTCTTGCTCCCTATCTTCCTGACTTTCCATGTTAATTATTTAAAGCTTTTCCTCCGTGGCCTCCTTTGTCTCTCATCCCCATAGAAACCCACTCAGCTTTAAAATGATCTTTGGGGCCTGTTTCTTTGACCCGAGCCCTCTGTGTAAGTCTTCCTTCAGTTCCAAATCACTTACTGAATGAAGAAATCTAAGCAACTTGACCTCTCTGCCAGGACCTTCTCAAATTTGCTTTTATTCACTCTTTAGAGGAAAAAAAGATACATTCCTGAAGGAAGGCTAAAGCAGATCCCTACCAACCAAAATTTTAACTGTAATCACAATTCCGTAGCACCTCAGAGTGGAGGTAAAGCATTTTTACCTCCATTAAGAATCACAGTCAGATAGATTCAGATTTGGATTTAGATATGGCAGGTCACATGAACAAAATTGTAAGTTTGATAAAACTGAACACCAAAGAATGTGACTTGAGCAAGGTAACACTGCTAATTGGTTTTGAAGACGGATCGCTTCCGACTCCCAGACTGCATATATGACATGCTGCAATGTGGCTGGGTGTCTGCGTTAGCTAAAGTGATGTCTTTTTTCCTTCTTGTTCATATCTAGTGGCAGACAGGACTTTCTCCTCCATCTCCCGTCCCGCTGGTAGGCCTGCCTGCACCGTCTTGGGGCTGTGGCTATGAGGAGCTTGCCCTCCCCCGGTTGTGTTATGCTGTAAGACACTCACTCCTTCCTTTAACAGAGGGAGGGCAGCTGGTAGGCCTCGCCTCATCACGCATGTCTCTTAAAAGCAGACTGTTTCCTCTGCTGGCAGCAGAAGAGGAAGCCAGACAGACGTGCTCAGACTGTCCTGACAGCAAGCAAGTGTCCATACTGGGCACTGTCCAGAGGAGTGCGGTGGAAAGGCCTCAGGGGGTGGGTGGCCCCCCTACCAGCCTGCCGGGAAACAAAGACCTCAATCTGACCGTCACAAGGAACTGAACGGTGTCGACCAGAATGAGCTTGCAGAGGGATTTTTCCCAGAGCTCAATCTGACTGACCTCTGAATTTCAGCCTTGTGATACTCCATCAGAGAACCCAGCCATGCCGTGCCCACCTCCTAGGCAACAAAGCTGCAAGTTAGCAAAAGGATATGGTTTTCAACGTCTAAACTTGTGTTAATTTGCTGTGCATCATTTTTCTAAATATACCTTTGATTCCTTTACTTGTTTTAAAAAGACATGTGGTGGTTAGGTGTGTATGTCAACTTGATACCTGTGTGAAGGGAGGGGCCGAGTCCAACCCATCAATCTGGTCACAGCCTCAAGATGTCTCCTTAGGGGTGTGGCCTTTATTAAGAGGCACACTGGAGCGCTCGCTCTCTCTCTCTCTCTCTCTCTCTCTCTCTCTCTTTCCCTTCACCTTGCTGCTGGTTTGAATTGTGTATCTGGCCCCTCCATGGGTCAGCTCCTGTGGCCTGTCACCCCTGGAGCTGTCAGCATCCTGCCACGTTCCTGCCGAGCTTGGACTACACAATTCTGCACCCACTGGCCTGTGACTCCCCTAGCTCCCCGAGTCACCATTGTGTTTCATCTACCAGGAGCTGTAAGAGTTTTGGACCAGGCTGGGATGCTTCCTTGATACAGAATTCTTTCTTGATATAAAGTTCTTTCTTATACCTATAGGAGCGTCATTGGTTTTGTTTCTCTAGATAACCCAGCCTAACACAATACACCTGGTCCGAACCTTCTCTGATGGTTCTGAATGGTACCGATGCAGCTTCTCTAGTAGAAGAAAAATAGCTATACCAGGTATTGTTGGATTTTTATTTTTTAATTATCATACAATAAAACTCCCTGGGGTTTTTTTTATGTACAGTTCCATGAATTTGAACTCACTTTAATTCACCAGAGACACTTGAGTAGCATACTTTGTACTTGAAGATTAATCAAAAGGTTGGTGGTTCAGACCTACCCAATGAGCTACAGCAGAAACTTCTGGCAATTGCTTCCTTAAAAGAGCACAGCCAAGAAAATCCCACGAAGGAGCAATCCCCTGCAATACACGATGTTACCAGGAGTCAGAATCAACTCAAGGATTCCTTTCTTTGGGTTTGACTTTCGCTTGGCTTCATAGGTTCATGTTTGTTGTAACCCATGAGATGTAGGTTATGTAGGTATATCTTCAGACTCCGAAGATATGTCAAATTAAAAGATCTTTATTATCTGTGCAGGAACTGCCTCAGCTTTCCCAGAAGCCAGAGAGCAGCATCCCGTTCCGGGAGGTTGCAGCTTTTATCGGTCCAGAGCTGGCAGCTGCAAGCCAGCACGTACAGAAGCAGAAATTGCGATTAGCTGTTCCGAGCAGGGAGTAACAGTTCTGCTTGTTTCGTGTCTGAAACAGTTTTATGGCAGAGGCTTATCTCGCTCCATTCTGTAATATTTTCAGCTTCTCAAGGCTTCAGAAACAGGGTAGCCAGAGTGGAAATTTTTACAAAACCAGGCAGTTAGCAGTCACAATACAAAATGACTTTATTTAAGTCAGATACTTAGGGGTAACTTGTTGCAGTGTTCCCTCCTACATCAGAATCATGATACAGAACAGTTCCATGACCTTAAAAAGCCTGGTAATGGTCATGCCTACCCTCCTCCGAAACTCTGGTAACTACTGATTTGTTCTCTGTCACTAGCGTTTTGCCATTTCGAGAATGTCAAACACATAAACAATTACTGCTTTGAGCATTATGTTCTTTTAAGACCTTTGTATCTGGAATCAAACTGACAACAGCATCTTGAAAGATTCAATAAGAACCTTCGGGGGCAGGGGGTGGATGTCAGTGGGGGGGGTGGGGATCAGAAAAGGATGAGAGGAACAGATGCACAACCCAAATCGTGTCCTCCAGGCCACTCAGTGGCACATCGAACCTGGCGAATTGATGATGCATTGATGATGCTGTGTTCCCAACCACAACATCAAACATTTGAATAGTTTTTAACGACTCCTAAAAATCTCTAATCCCTCCCCTCGAGAAAAATCATAACTGGAATCATATCCTATGTAACCTTTTGAGACTAGCTCTTTTCACTCAGTAAAAGTAATGCCTTTCAAATTCATTCACCTTACTGAGTGTTCCTGGTATGGGAAGCATTTAGACTTGTTTATCTGGATGTTTTTAAAATTAAGGAAACAATGCATAGAAAATCAAAGGGTGCTGACCCCGGAAGGGTTCTTTATGATTTGAGCCCACCCTATCCTTTTACAGAGGAGGGCTTCGCAGTCCAGAGACAGTGAGGACTTGCTGAGACTCGGCAGACAGAGGTGATGGGGAGACAAGGGTAAGAGACTGAATCTTCCTCACCATCACATACACCATCTGTCTGTGGCATGAGATCAAGGTAAAGAATAGGGAAAGGGCACCAGCTCTATTTAGTGCCACTGATCATGGTATTTGAGACATGCAGCCCTCCTTTTCTAAGCACAAAGAAAGTTTTAGTAAATTTCTTTTCACTGCAAATGGCAAAGAAACAATCCCCAGTCTGGGGCTGAGAATATACAATCTTATCATACCCGGAAGTGAGGCAATTATCAAAAACTATGAGGACTGTGAGTCGGAATTGACTGGATGACAGTGAAGTTTGAGTCTGGGTTTGGAGGAGGATGGTTGTAAAGGAGTGGGTGAATAGGTGAGTGAGTGAGTCAGTCAGTCAGTCAGTGAGCCAGTGAGTCAGTGAGTCAGAGAGTGTGATTGAGTGAGAGTGGGTAGGTGGGTGGGTGAGAGTGAGTGGGTGGGTGAGTGGGTGAGTGACTGTTAGTGTTAGTGAGTGAGTAGAGTGAGTGTGGGTGGGTGAGTGAGAATGGTGAGAGTCGTGGGTGAGTGAAAGTGAGTGGCTGGGTGGGTGGCTGGGTGAATGAGTGGGTGAGTGAGTGAATGAAAGTGAGTGAGTGAGTGAAAGTGAGTGAGTGAGTGAGAGTGGCTAAGTGAGTGTCTGGGTGAGTGACTGAGTGGATATGTGGGTGAGTAGGTGAGTGTGAAAGATGAGGGAAACTTCTTAGGCCACTCATGTTGATATGTTTGGTTTGGGAATAATGTAAAGAATTGCACACAAGCAATGTATAAATTCTCTATGTGCAGGCATTTTCAAATATATGCAACACTCATCAGTTTCAACCATGAGGGGCTGAGCCCTGGTGGCCCATGGGCTTGGCGGTTCAAATCCAGCGGCAGCTCTCAGGTGCAGCACTGGGTGGCGCCCACAACCACCAGAGGCAGTGATGTCTCCCCACCCCCCCAAAAAAAGTTTCAACCATGATCAAAAACTCAGGGCTATAATATTATAATATTATATACTTAATTATGTATTTATAAATTATCAAGGTTTCATGAGGGAGGGGAAAGCAGGAAGGGGCGGGAAAAATGAGGAGCTAATTACCAAGGGCTTAAGTAGAAAGAAAATGTTTTGAGAATGATGATGGCACAAATGTACAAACGTACTTTGCCTATAATGGATGGATGGATGGATGGATTGTGGTAAGAGTTTTAAATCAATAAAATGATTAAAAAAACAATTTATGGCTAATCCTATTTCATCTATATTCCACCCACTTTCCTTCTCCCAATATTTTAAGCAGATTTCATTGATAGTACCATTTCATTAAGAATCTATAATCTGTATATGAGTAAAGAACACACATATATATGGTAGATATCAGGAGTTTTCAAAAGGTAATTGACTAAAGATTGCGCAAGACACTTCCCTGAGAGTGTTCTGTATGTGTGTGTTGGGGGGAGGGGGGATGCAATGTAAGAACAAGGTTTGAATGTGAATGTTTTCAAAATGTTCGAGAATTCCTCCATTCAAAGGGTCACTGACTTTTTATTGTTAAGTCCTGCTACCCCTGCTGGTATAGTGGTAACCTCAAGGTCAGCAGTTTGAAACCCCCAGCCTCTCAGAGAAAATAAAAGGAGAGACCGTGTTCAGATCATTTATAGCAGTGGTTCTCAACCTTCCTCATGCCACGACCCTTTCACAGTTCCTCATGTGGTGATCCCCCCCCACCACAAAATTATTTTCTTTTTTTGAGGGGGGGGCATCACTGCCCTCTGGTGGTGGGAGTAGGAAGCCCAGCCTTTGCTCCTGTGGAGTCGCGCAAAATTATTTTCGTTGCTACTTCATCGCTATAACTTTGTTACTGTTAGGAATCGGGCGGCCTCCGGGAAGGGAACGTATGATCCGCAAAGGGGTCGCGACCCACAGGTTGAGAACCGCTGGTCTACAGCCTCAGGAACCCACGTGGGCCGTTCTGCGGTGCAGAGCATCACCAGGAGTAGGAGTCGACTGCACGGCAGTGAGTTTTGAGTGACCCCTGGGGGCGCTGTCGGATGAGCATTGGACAGCTACGCTGACTGTTCGAACCCATCCTCTTACTCAGCAGGCCAACGATGAGGCGCTCCGCTCCCAGAAAGACTTGCAGCCTTGGAACCATGAGTCAGGGCAGACTAACTGGCATTGGGTCTAGGTCCCTGAATGCATTTGCATTGGGGACCCTACGACCCTGGTGGCCCAGCAGTTCATTTCACTACGAACCCTTTTTAGGGCAGACATGCAACCCACCAGCTGCTCCTCAGGAGGAGATGTGAAAATCAACTTCCGTCAAGATCATCCAACCAAACGCACTATGGACCAAGGGAAACTGCCCCAGGGGTTTCCAAGGCTGCCACCTTTAGCGACGCGGACTCTCTCCAAGCTGCGGGAGGGTTGGACCTCCAATCTTTTGATTCCTCGCCCAGCGCTTAACCACTGCGCCACCAGGGCCCCTTCCCAGCCCAGGAAACACTAAGGAGCAGTGCTTTGTCACGGTTTCTTGTCACTGTGCGTCTGAATCGACACCGAGATCGACATCGAATTAACAATAGGGGAATGAGACTGAGTAGGGGGGCGGAGGAGACGACCCAAAGGTATCGTCCTCTAACTTGGTTATTTTGCTTTGGAAGTATCCTACCACACCACAGAGCACAGTTGAATTTTTACTTTACTTAGCAAGCGATTCTCCCCGGATGATTGCTTAGACGGGTTAGAACCGCACGGCATGGTACTCGGGGGTCAAAGAACTACAAGTCCCAGAAGGCCTTTCGGCGAGGGCAGCTGCGCACTACGTTTCTTCCTTTCCCCGCCTCTTCGCCCAGAAAGCTCCGCCTGGCGGAGCTCGCGCTGGAAGAAGCGGAAGAAGATGGCGCTCACCAGGTAGGTTGTTGATTCCGTTCCTCGCTCCGGAAGATTTCTTGTCCTACCCGCCTGTATCATTTTCTCCGTCTACGCTTTCCGGGCGAGGACCCGGCTTCGGGGGGATGTGGGGGGGGCGAGCGACGTGCTCCGAGATGGAGTCGGAGACCTCCGCCTGCCGCGGCGGCGCTTAGGCCTCGCCGCCGCTGCGCTCTTTGCTGAGCTTTGCCCGTCGAGGTCGCAGAGGCCAGAGCCCCGGCGTGGCGAATAGCCGTCTTCTCCCGAGGCGGAGTCGCACGTGGGTCTCACTGAAGCGGCTTGGCGGGGGGCGGGGTGTGGAACCGCGCCGCGGCGCCGCGGGCCCAGGGAGGGGGGCGTTCGCGCGCCAGCGGCTCCTTGCTCTGGCCTGAGCCGAAGCCCAGGGCAGCGACGACACAGCCTCCCTGGCCCGAGCCGGCCGAGGCCCCTCTGCTTTCTGTCCGCCCCCTTTCCCGAAGCGAGGCCGCCCCCAGGCCCCCACGTAACGATCGCGCAGCCTCTGCTGTCCGCTCACTTGGCGCCGCGGCTAGAATTTCTTCCCCAGATCGAATCACTTCCGAGTCTGCATGTTCCCGGTTGCCTTGGTAACCGTATGTAAGAGGCTCCCCGCCCTTAAGAAAAAGATGTGCGGAGATGCTCAGGCCGAGTGGGCGAGCCCTAGAAGTTACGTAACTGCTGCTAAGTGAGCGACCTCGCTGACCCACGAAAGTCGGAAAACTTCCACGCGCAGCCAACAGGATGGGCGCGCATCAAAGAGGGCTGTGGGCAAAGTAACGGTGTTGGCCATCGCCTGGAGCTCGCTGCCCACACCTTGTCATTCTCATAGTGAATCCGAAAGCTGTTTTGGCCAGGTCATTCTTTTGGTTACCGCTCCAGGAGGGTGGCTTGCCCCCTCCTAAGGGTTGTGGTGTTTCGGGAAGGAAATCTTACGTTCCACGGCTGCTGGGGCTTGTGCATGCACAGTTGAAGGATTGCATGTCAGGAGTGTGAAGCGTCGATGGAATGAATGAGTTTCCCTTACTAAATGAGATAGGCACCTTCCCGGTGCAAGGCACTCTGATAAAGGCTGTGGAGCTAGGAGGGAGGGCTTGGGGGGGAGGTGGAATTGGAAATGGACACACAGGAGAAATAACCAGAAATGTCATCAAAAGTGGGTGCTTACTTCGGTGTCTTGGGGACTACATAGCTGTCTGATGGGCCCTCCAGGCCTTTCCAACTCAGAGTGAGCCCACGTGACAGAGCAGAACTGCCCGTAGCGTTTCCCCTAGTGGCGCTGTGGGATAAGCATTGGGTTGCCAAGTGAGAAAGGCAGCGGTCAGATCCACTAGCCACTGCTTGGGAGAAGACGGGCTGTCTGCTTCCTTCCAGATTTACGATCTCACTGTGAGGTGGAATTGAGTTCATGGCAATGAGTTTTGTTTGGGGGGTTGTTTTTGTTTGTTTGTGTGTTTTGTTTTGTTTTGTTTTGAATGCAAGTGCCTCCCCCCCCCCCCCATCACTGCCCTGATGGGAGTAGGAAGCCCAGCCTTGCTCCTGGAGAGCTGCTGCTGGATTTGAACTGTCAACCCTGTGGGTCGTACACAACCCCTGCACCACCAGGGCTCAGCTGTTTTTGCTTGTTTCTTTGTTAAGTCTCTTTTTTCTCCCGTGAAGCCACTAGTGGATTCACATTGCCTGTTTTTCATCTAGCAGCCAAGTACTTAACCATTGGGTCACCAAGACTCTGTGCTGTTGGGTTAATTCTGGCTCACGACTTTTGGTCTCAAGTTTACAGGTGAGGTGTTGTTGATTTTAGCCCCAAGATCTGCCGAGGAACCTTAACCGCAAGTCTTGCAGACGGATGTGCTTGCTTGTCTTGGTGGTCCTAGTGACTTGTTTCAAAAGATTTGAAGTAACTGACTTGGTTTTCTATGTTTGCATGTTTTGAAGCTCTGCATATAAGAATGTCACTTGTATGAATACACTTTCTTTATTTAATACAGAGCAAAGCACCAACCACGATTTCCTACTGACCTTTTGCACTTGGTAACATTGTACAGAGCTTCCAGAGCATGGTAGGGTGATTAGCAGCATCCTTGGCCGCCCTCCCCCACCAGATATCTCTAGAAATTGCTACAGATCGCCTAGAAAGTGAAGTCACCTCCGGTTGAGAACTGAGAGAGAGCGTATCACCAGCAGTCTATTTTGCCTGTACTATCTGGGGCCGTGACGTGATGGGTACAAGTTGGGTTGCTAACCACAAAGTCGGCTATTGTAAGCCTCCAGCCTCTCCGTGGGAGAACAGTGAAGCTTCATGCAGTATTAGAAACTCACAGGGTCGTGCCCACCATGTCCTTTGAGGGGATGGACTTGATGGCATGTGTTTTGTTTTTGAGCTGAAGGCCAGGTGGTGTGCTGGGCGATAAGTTGGGTTGATAGCCATGAGGTCAGGTATTTGAAACTCCTCACCACACCACAGGAGAAAGAAGAGACTTCTCATACAGACCTGCAGTCTCGTAAACCTCACGGGCCTATTGTTCTCTGTCGTGAGAGTCACTGAGAGCCATTACAGACTGTATGACATCGGGTTTGGTCTGTGAAGGCCAGAGTCCCTTCCTTCTTCCCATGAGAGTGTTCAACTTGATGGAAATGCCCTTTTCAGGAAACAGCAAAATTAAGACCCTCTGGAAGACTAGTGTGTGTCCTTACCATAATAATCTGTTATCTGTCCTACTGGATTGTCAGGGCTCTTGGCTTCTTTTGGGAACCCTGGTCGGTTACTCTTTATCTTTATATTCTTTTGTATTAGTTACATATGGTTTGCTGTCTGTTAGAAGCCCAAGACTTTTGGGTCTTTGTATTCATTCATTTACTTAGTGAGTGTTCCCTGAAACTCTGCTGTGTGCCAGGCTCTATTCTAGTGTTGGCTGGCAGGATTGAAATGCACAGCCCCATGCCCATCCTCAGGGAGCTTACATTCTTGTAAGGGAAACAGACTATACATGAGTAAACGATACAATTTCCAGTAATAAGTGCTAGGAATAAAAATATAGGGAAAAAGATAGGAGTGGGGCTGTTTTCGACAGAATGATCAGAAGGCAGGTCTAGGGTGGACTGAGCTGAGACATGAACCAGAGACCCTCACGTTGCTCACAGTTTAGTGAGAGGATAACTCAATTGCAATTTACTGTCATAGAAGGAACTCTGTCTGAGAGGGACCCTACAGGATGGTAAAACTGCCCCTGGGGGATTTCGAGACTGTAACTCTTTATGGGAGTAGACAGCGGCTTTCTCCCATGGAGCCGCTGGTGGTTTTGAACTGCCAACCTGATATATAGCAGCCCAATACGTAACTACACCCCCCCACACACACACACACCAAGGTTTCCTTCAGTGAGAGAATCGCTAAGTGAATAAGTGATTGTCTTAGTAAATTTAAATAAGATCAGGAAACCTCAGCCTCATACAGGGTCACTATGAGTCAGAATCCGCAGCCAAGGGTTGGGTTTGGTCTGATGCGAATTCTACCGTGGGGGACATGAACAACCCCAAACAACCAAGCCTTTATGGAACAAGTAATGAAAGGGCAGCTTGCCAACTAGTTCGCAGATTTTTCTCTTTCTGTACTTCCGCTGACCCTGCGTGGTAGGTATTCTCGTGATCTGTCTTCACAGAGGAGAACCGAGACTCGGAAAGATAAGTAACTTGCCTCACGAGTGACCTAGGCTTTGAGCCCTGATCTCAGAGAACCCCTGCATTACCATCACCCCCAGACTGCATTGGACCCCGCTGTGCTTGCTCTTGGGGCTCCCTTGTCCCTGCACCCTCGACAGGCTTCGACACCATGGGAGACTGACTAAGCATCTTTCCCAGGGTTGCAGTTTCAGCACCCACCTCCCACCATGCCTCTTCCTAAGTGATCCACAAATTTTTTTGAATAAATGCATAAGCCCTTTGGCTTATTTAAATGTGCTTGTTACTAAGAATCACAAGGAAATTGTAATTATTATTGCTTTAAATATCTACTGAAATGCTCCCGTGATAGTAACATTTAGACTTAAACTATTGTCGAGGACAGCTTAGTAGAAAGGCCACTTGATTAAAGAAAAGTGACCTCTCCGACCTGAACTTTGCCTTAAGTTCCTGTTGCATTCTGAATTAGAATATCCTTGGGATAAATCACTTAAATAACCTTTTATTATTCCATTCACTTCTAATCCTTGTCCTTTGGTTTCAACACTAAAGTAGTTGGAGCCTAAGAGTAAAATAGATAAACTATAAATACCTGACAGGGGAGCCTGGTAAATGAGAATGCTTACTTGCTGTTGAAAGAAGTTAGGAAACATGTAAACTAAGTAGTTTGTCTGTTATGTAAACTACCTGTCAATTCTAGATTCTAGTCATATACCTTCCCTCCTAGTCAAATGTTTTCAGCTATACTGAAAAAAAGACTGGTCTTGAATACTGCTATAAGTCAGTAAAACAATGATTTGCTCAATAGTTTAAGTATCTCTAATTCTGTCTCATCTGGCATTTGCACTTATGACAACAGTAAACATTCTGAATATTTTACCCATTGAATACATAACTGGAGCTGGAACTGCGTGCCCAGGCAAATGACAGCACTAATGGCTTTGATGGGGAAAGATCCTGTGTCAGCGTGACTAGGCCGTGGCATGACAGAGCTGTCATGCTGCCATCAGCTCCATTTTGTGGTCTGCAGTGGCCACCCTCTCTATGTTCGCATGGCACTAATTTTTGTGTGCGGGCCTGGTTTCGGTGAATGTATTGCAGGGAACTTCTCTGCATTTCTCATTGGATGCCATCAAGCCCCTTCTGGCTCCGAGTGTCCCCACGTGACAGTCGACCTGCCCTACAGCGTGTTCTCGGCCGTAATCGTCGCCGAAGCAGGCCTTCCCCTCCACGAGCTACTGGGATTTGGGTTGGCAGCCAAGTGCTGCACTGTTTTGCCATCAGCATTCCTTCAAGAACCACAGTTAATGTCGTGTACCTTATTGAGTTCTCCCTTTCATTTTCTTCTTCCCTCACAGCTTTTTACCTGCACCAACCCAGCTCTCTCAGGACCAGCTTGAGGCTGAAGAAAAGGCCCGATCGCAGCGATCCCGGCAGACCTCATTAGTCTCCTCCAGAAGGGAGCCTCCCCCGTATGGCTACCGGAAAGGCTGGATACCTCGCCTGCTGGAGGTAAGTGCCGGCCGTCGGTGTGGGTTCATTAAGTTGTGCGGAACTTTCCTGTAGACAGACCTGAGATCACTCCTGCCTATAAATTCCAGTGTGATGGGATTTCTGGGGGTGA
>PVJH01032229.1:0-22873 GCA_004026705.1 Nesogale talazaci | reverse complement strand
ACCATTGAAGATCAGACGTACAGCAGCTGTCCAAGCACAGAGTCCAAAGGGTGAGGGCAGAAGGAAGAACAGAGCAGGAAACACAAGGAGAGGGTGGAATAAGAGATGGTACATGGAGGGAAAGCAATGGATGGATTCAAATGAAATGCATGCAGGTTGTTGCATGCCAAAGGGGTGATCTGGGCTGAGCCCTGGTGACACAGTGGTTGTGTGTGGGACTGCAGCCCACAGGGTTAATGGTTCAAATCCAGCAGCAGCTCTTTAGGAGCAAAGCTGGGCTTCCTACTCCCACCAGGGCAGTGATGCCACCAAAAAAAAAAGCGATGATGATCTGCTCTGTTAACCTTCACCTAGTTCACAATACACAGTTTAAAATTCTAAGATGAAAACAAGCAATAGCAGAGTCTTAGCAAAGGGTGGGAACCCAGGTCTCTGTATTCCATCGCCACCGTGTCGGGACCACAGCAGACAGGGATATGCTGAACCACAGGCAGGCCAGCTAGATCTGGGCAAGGGAAGGAGTCCCAGCAGAGCGAGGGTGGAGGGCGGGGAAGACACATTTCCTTCACCAATGGTTTTCAGAAGGGAAGGGATTCCCAACACTGGGAGGAGCAGGAGGCATCAAGGAACAGAAATGGACAGGTTCTGCACCCATCTTCCATACCGATGACGGGACTGACCCTGGGAGTGGCAAGAAACACCCTACTAGGGTCCTGGGCAGTCGACAAGAACACAGCATGAACTTAGGGCGCACACGACATCTGGAAGGGGAGGTCTACTATAAAACACCAACCAACAGCAGAAGGCTCACCACCAGCAGTATTAAAATCTAAGTTTTCCACACACAGGACACCTTTCACCTGGGGGGCCAGGGGCAGCCATCAGTACATGCCATACTGCTATTTCTCTCTCACAAGGTCACTTCATCTAAACCTTTTCCCATCTCTCAGCTGGATTTCTTCTTAGAAGCTTAACAAGAACCAAGAAGGAGGAGCCTGCAGCCGCGACCCCTCTTCTAGTAGCACCACCAAGAGGGTGCAGTTAGCAAGAGCCCGCAGCTAGTGGGGAGTTGGATGATTCAAACAGCGCCACGACCTCAATAAGCAACTGGCAAAGAGGAATAAGGAAAAGACGGCAAAGGAGGAGGAGGTGAAGAAGAGAAAGAGAGGGAGGAGAAGAATGGAGGTTCAATTTGAGATCAAAATAATTTTTTAATATCAGAGAGTTGGAAGTTGGCAAGACTGAACTGCTGTGTCTGAGAATGCATGCTTGAGTGATAGGACACAGAAGAAACACCAAGAAGTGATTATTCCAAGAGACGGGCCTCTTTGGGGAGAAGGGAGGGGATGGGAGTAAGGATGGGGGCGCTTCTGGGATAGTTGTCCAAGTTCTGTTTCTTGGCCTGGGTGCCTGAACGGGTGCAACATATGTGGGCTCATTAATTAGGGTACACATTTGTTTAGTGTTTAGAAATTGTTATCCGCCCCCTGGATTCCAACACATAGCTGCCCAATGGAACAGAGTAGAACTGTCCCATACAGTTTCCAAGCTTTCCAGGTTGCCAGCGTGGAAGGTCAACCCTTTGCCACTCACTAGTCTATGCCAAGGGATTTGGAAAACAGTTACCTGGTCAACCAGCTGGAAGAGACCCATATTTCTGCCCTTTCTAAAGAGCAGTGCCCCTGCAGAATGCATGAAGCATCGAATATGATCAGCCACATCCCATCCAATGAAAATTTTGTTGAAGATAATTTTAAAAAATGGTCACAGCACTGCATGGAATTGACAAGGAACTGCCAAAAATGTAAGCCGATTTCAGAGGAGGGCTTGAAATGAGACATATCTTTCCTGATGCCTGGTGGATTGTGGCAGGAAGCAAATGCTCACCTTCCTGACACGATCACTGAAGAAAAACGTGTGCATTATCAAAGGTGGTGAAGAAAGCTGATGGTGTCGGGCTATCAAAAGATGTAGCATCTGGGGTCTTAAAGACTTGAAGATAAACAAGCAGCCAGTGTACCCTAATTAATAAACTAGCTCCGAAGTAACAAAGCCCACATGGAGGAAGCACACCAACCTGTGGGACCATGAGGTGTCAAAGCAATAAGTTATCAGGCTTCAAGAACTAAAAATCATATCATTGCGCGCCCACCTTCCTGATATGATAGCTGACAACAAATGTGTGCATAAGCAAATGTGGTGAAAAAAGCTGGTGGTGTCCAGCTATCAAAAGATATAGCATCTGGGGTCTTAAAGGCTTGAGTATACAAGCAGCCATCCAGCTCAGAAGCAACAAAGCCCACATGGAAGAAGCACACCAACCTGTGTGACCACCAGGTGTTGAAAGGATCCAGTGTCAGGCATCAAATAACTAAAATTATATTATTATAAATGGGGTGATTACAGATTGGGAACCCAAAGCCCATCAATGGGTGAAGTGGCATCCTCTTACAGAGGGGTTGCAGAGAGGAGATGAACCAATTAAAGTACAGGGTAGTAACAATGAAATATGCAATTTTCCTCTAGTTCTCAAATGCTTCCTCCCACCCACTATCATGATCCCAATTCTACCAGACAAATCCAGCTAGAACAAGGGATGTACACTGGAGGCAGAAACATGAGGAATTTAGGATAGATGTTCCCTGAGGACTAGTGATGGGAATGGTGCTACTGGGAGGGTAGAGGGAGAGGGGAGTAGAAAGGGAGAACCAATTTCAGGGATCTACATATAACCTCCTCTCTGGGGCACGGACAACAGGAAAGTGAAGGGACACATTGGACAGTGTGTGATATGAAAAAACAATAGCAATTAGTAAATGATTAAGGGTTCATGGGGGAAGGAAAATACGGGGGGAGCTGGTACTGGGGGCCTAAGTGAAGGAGGGCTGTTTTGAAAGTGATGATGGCAACAAGTGTTCAAATGTGGTCTGCATACAATTGATGTATGTATGGACCATGAGGTGAGGTGTATGAGTCCCCAATAAAAGGATCCATTAAAAAAAAAAAGGAAGGGGGAAAGAGGAGCTTATACCAGGAGCTCAAGTGGAAAATATTTGGAAGTGAATATGGCAGCACATGTATAGGTATGCTTAATACAAATGATGTATTGAATGTTCTATGAGCCCCCAATAAAATTATTATATATTAAAAATGATGTGTTCATCTGTGTTTTATTGATGATGCAAATGCCTTTGACTAGGTGCATCACCACAAATGAAGGAGCCTGAGGGTGTACTGGGTGACATCTTGAGCTGCTAACTACAGTCCAAAACTCACACGCAGAAATATGACCTTTTCTGCTCCCGCAAACGTTTCAGGCCTACAACTCCTAAATAGTATTGTTGTGTGTTGGAGTCCAGCAGACAGTGGTGGGTTGGGGGGGGGGCTATTGTAAATTGTGGATAACTTTGCAAAGAATGGGAATATCCAAAAATCCTCCTGAACTAAAAAATTGGGGGTTTTGTTTTAATATTTTTAACCATTTTATTGGGGGCTCGTCCAACTGTTATCATCACCCATCCATCGATTGTGTCAAGCACATTTGTACATTTGTTGCCATCATCATTTTCAAATCATTTTCTTTCTACTGGAACTCTTGGTATCAGTTCCTCATTTTCCCCTTCCTCCCCTATTCTCCTTCCATCATGAACCCTTAATACTTTATAAATTACAATTATTTTTCATGTCTTACACTGATCAATGTCTCCTTTCATCCACTTTTCTGTTGTCCACCCCCCCTGGGAGGGGATTATATGTAGAGCATTGTTTTTGGTTTTTATCTGATTTTACCAGCCCTTTCCTTCCTTTCACATTAGCTCTTGTTAATTAAAATAGATTTTCCCTTCAGAATAAGACTCATTCACAGTGTTAAAGAATTGGGCCCTAGCCACTGTTCAGATGCAGTGTATCCACAGACCACACTTTGAGAAAAACCATCAGACTCCTTGTCTATCGCAGACAGTTGACTGATCCGATTGAGGTCAAGAAAGATTCTGAGAGAATCGAGAGTTTCTCTTTCTTTCCTAACTAGATGACTCCTACCTGGCCTCACTGCCCCAATGATAGCATGCCATTCTCATACATCAGGGTCTATCGAATGCAGACTACAAATCAAAAAGGGGGAATAATGCAGGCTACAATTCTAAGTTCTCAATGAAATCCAGACTTCCTGGGACCATTGAGGCTAAAGGAGTGCCCCAAACTGCTTAAAGATCATCTTTCAGCCAGGTATACCCCTAAAATTATCTTCTTTAATCCAAACAGTGCTGTTGGTAGGTGCTGCTGAGTGACCGCCGATTCACATTCACATTCACAATCACATTCACCAGAGCAAAACACGGCCTGGTCCTATGCCGTCCTCACAATCATTTCTGTGCTTGAGCCCATTGCCGAAGTCATGGTGTCAGGACCTCTCTCTTCTCTGGTTTCGTCCTTTCTCTTTTGCCCTGGCCCTCTACTGTATCAATGGAACCCTGTGGTGTAGTGGATACGCACTGGGCTGTGATCTGCAGGGCTTGCAGTTCAAAACCACCCGCAGCTCCGTAAGTGAAAAACGGAGGCCTTCTAGTCCCGTGAACAGTTACAGTCTTGGAACCTCGCAGGAGAGGGCTATGAGTCCGCATTGACTTGATGGCAGTGAGCTGAGTTGAAGTGACTCTCCTTGGTCAAGCATGATGTCCTGCTCTTGAGAACTGGTCCCTTCAGATAACATGGGCAAAGGACAGAATCCTCTGGCAGTTTATTACACTTCCAAAATCCTTCGCCAATGACATAATTCAAGTGCACCGATTTTTCCTCAGTCTTCTTTACTCATTTCCCATCCTTCTCATGTATGTGAGATGATTGAACATATCAAGATTTGGGTGAGATCTTCAAAGTGACACCTTGGCTTTTGGATACTTCAAAGAGCTCTTTCCCAACAAATTTATCTAATGCAACATGTCATTATTTGATTCCTAAATTATTTCTTCCGTGGGTGTTAATTATAAATGCAAGCAAAATGAAGTCCATGTCTTTTCTCCAGTCTTTTCTCCATTTATCATAAGGCTGTGTGGCAGTCTGCAACCACTGGCCAGCGATTGTCCTGGCGTCATTACATGTGCTTCATGAATCCAAAGAGAACTTAATAGATTGGTATCAGACACATGGGCTAATATCAGACTTATGATCTTGGACTGGACTGGGCTAGGATGTTCCCTCAATGTTCAATTGCTCATGTATATAAACTTCTTTCTTATACATATATGTGTGCTCAAGAATTTGTTTTTCTAGTCTATCCAGACTAACACACCCTGCTTCTTCGTCCACCTGTGAGGAGTGGATCATGCAGTGGGCTGCTAATCACAAGGTCAGCAGTTCTAAGCTACCAGTTGCTTAAATGAAGAAAGATGACGTTTCCTATTCCCGTAAAAACTCACAGTCTTGGAAACCCACAGAGGCAGTTTTCCCCTGTTTTATAAGGTCATAATCAACTTATTGGCAGTGAGTTTGAAGTATTTTTATAGTATAATCCGAAGCAAAATCTTTGATTTCTACTAGTGCTTCAGCTATCCTCACTTTCAGCAACACCAACTAATAAGCCAAGTCAAACCAAAGTAGGTAAAGTCTGTCTGCCTTGAGCACTGTGTTCTTTCAGAGACTTTATCTCGATGTGATCAAATTGACAACATCAACTTGAAAGCTTTGATGAAGGGAGCTGTGAGCTCATCTTCATCAGTGAAGAAAGGTGGGGCAGGGGTGATCAGAACGCTTGTATCCCTTAAAGACTGGAATTAGCATCACTCGGTTGTTCAGGTAGAAACGGTGGCCTTGGTGTAGATTCTGCTGTGTACAGTTTAAGCAGCCACAGAAAGAGAAAACCCGGTTCTAACAACCATAGCATGACATTGCTTAGCAGATGAACACATGACTCTTGGGTCTGCCTCCCACAGCCACTCAGAATGCAAGGCCTGTTCACTCCACAGGCAGGCAGGCATGCATCCAGCACACCCTAAGCACCTGCTCACTGTCCCTGGGAGTTGCAGATGGTTTGCACACTTAACCTAAGGGGCGTGGTAGGAGCCCAGAGGTGCCATGGAATCATGGCCTAACTGTCTACTTCTGAGCCCAAAGGACCGCCACGACAACCCCATGGCGAAGCCATCTGCAGGTCAGATGACTAGAGACTCCTGCTGGCCTATGTCCCCAGAACCGTAGGTCAGAAGATGAGAAACACAGGGGCCCGAGAGAACTCTGCCTGAGCATTCATATGTACCCTGGAGGCGGGCCACACGCCCAAGGCCGTTCTCCTCCTGGGGGTCTGCTCCCATCACGGAAAGTGAGGACATGACTTGATGGAAGAGCAACCGATCTGCCAAACCGCTGAGAATCACAGCCCGGCCACGTTGGCGCCTACCTTGGCCACTGCACACCATCCTCTGTGCTCTCTAGGGGGTTAGTCGGAAAGACTTGGAACTGGATGTCAGCTGAGCAGGGGCTGTGTGTGTGCTACGGAAAAGGACTCGATGATGCTCAAATGCAAAACCCAGTTGCCTCGGAGTCGTCTCTGACTTGAAGTGACCCTCTGGGTGCGGAGGAGAAGGGTGCTTCTCAGAAGCCAACATCCAGACCGGAACCGCTCGCTAACCTCTTGCAAGTCACTCACTGCCGAGATGTTCCAAACCCCCAAACCAAACTCACTGCCATCAAGTTGATTCGAACTCCTGGTGACCCTGTAGAACAGAGTTGAACTGCCCCTGCGGGTTTCTGAGACTTTAAATCTTTAAAGGAGTAGACAGCCTCATCCTTATTCCAGGGAGCAGCTTGTGGATTCGAACCACTGATCTTGTGGTGAGCAGCTCTGCCAGGATGGTCCTGAGCACATGAAGTGCAGAGGTGGTGAGGAGTTGGAACTTCGGAAGAAAAGGGTGCCCATTTTTACTGAGCAGGCTCTCTGGGAGGAAAGACAGGGTGAAATGAACTGCTGAAGCCTCCAGCGCCCTCCCCCTCCTCCTTCCTGCCTCCTCAAGCTCTCGGTGGGCTGCTGAGACCTGATCCATGACTAAGAGCTACTGTGATCTGTCAGGGGAGGAAATCCTTTTCAAGGTGGTGGGTGTGGCTTTTCACCATTGAATGCGATGGAAGCAATGGATACATAATGGGCACTCCCTAGGCAGAAGAAGAGTCCCCTGGCACCAGCCCTGCTGTGGAGTCCATAGTTTGCAAGTGGCTAAACCGGGCCAGCGCTGTGCTCAGGAAGGCTTTGTGGGAGGGCTAATCACCCAACACTCTAGAGAAGCAGTTCTCAACCTGTGGGCCTCAACCCCTTTGGGGTTGAACGACCCTCTCACAGGGGTCACCTCAGACCATCTGAAAACACATATTTCCATGGTCTTAGGAACCGAGACACTGCTCTTCTGTCCATCTTCAGGCAGGCCCACTCATATGCAGACACGCCCAGCTGCGTGAAGACTGTTACCCACGCTACCTCGTGCTTCAAGACAAGATTTCATTTATTTGTCATTAGAAATAAATAGTCACAATACATAGCTACATATTGTTTTGTGACGAATCACTATGCTTTCATTATGTTCAATTTGTAACAATGAAGATACATCCTATGTATCAGATATTTACATGAAGATTCATAACCGTAGCAAAATGGCAGTGATGAAGTAGGAAGGAAAATCATCTTATGGCTGGGGTCGTCACAACCTGAGGAATGTATGAAAGGATCGTGGCATTGGGAAGGTTGAGAACCGCTCCAGAGCCATCTTCCCCAAACCCTTCTGCAGTGAGGCAGATCCAGGCTGCCAGATTTCTATAACAGCCCCCTCAGCTGCCACCAACCAACTAAAAGAAGAAAGAAAAGCAGCCAGTGGCCTGGCCAACCCAAGGGTGGCAATGCCCCCTTCGGCTTCTTCCTCTCTCATCATTCGTGTCAAAATGAGTCAAGTCAGCTATTTTGTCAGGGACCTGCCAACACGGGCTGAGTTTGCAACAAAACCATTGTTGTGATTGCATAAACTCATGACAGCTTGAAGGTATAAAAGTATGGGGGTGGAGTCTAGCCTGTCAACCATGTCACAGCCTGATGAGACCTCCTGGTGGGCGTGGCCTTCTCATAAGGAAGATCCTGGGAACTTCCTCCCTCTCTCTGTGCTCACTGCTTGCCAGCAAGCCATGCTGGGGCCTGTGCAAGCCCTGGAGATGCTTCCACTCCCATTGGATCCACAAGACTTTGCCCCCACTGACCTGTGATCTCCCTGCTCCATTGCACGTGGCTTCAGGAGCCTGAAGAGGAATTTATGGACCTGAATTTGGACTGGGCTGGGATGTTTTTCACATATACAATTACTTCTTGATATAAAGCTCTTTCTTATGTATATATGAGTGTCACTGAACTCATTTCTCTAGTCAACCTGGCCTAACACAACCCTGAAGGTGGTGACCAGAGTCATCAGAGAGAACGAAGTACTACACATGGCTGGGCAATGATTCCACCGCTATGATCACGGATGCGGGGAGATCGCCATTGCTCTCAGCAAGAAGCTTTGCACCGAGATAGCAGACTTCATCACACGGCTGATGAAGCAGATTCAGAGATACCCCTGGAGAAGGTATCTCCCTCAAGCTGCAGGAAGAGGAGAGAGAAAGGAGATCATCTGTTCCTGAGGTCTCCACCTGGAGCAGGAGATCATTAACATTGTTCCAGACACTACAGAAACGCAGCGCTCTTCGACATTGGCAGTCTGTCCAACCTGCACGTCACTCAGCCCACTGTTGGAATGAATTTTAAAATACGATGTGGAGCCATTTGAATTTTTTATAATGAGGCAATAAATTGGGACATCCCCCGCCCCTTAAAAAATAATTGGTAAAGTCATTGTGATGGTGAAGGTTTCATGTCAACTTGGCTGGGACGGAATTCTCAGTGGTTTGGCAGTTAAAACCAGCTTGTAATCCTCCACTAGGAGCATGGTGATTATAAATTGGGCTGCTATCTTAGATGTCTGAGGTTCCAAACCACCAACCACTCCTCAGAAGAAAGGTGGGACTTTCTGCTCCTATAAAGAATTACAGCCTCAGGAACCCACAGTGGCAGTCCTACCCCATCCCAGGGGGTCTCTATGAGTCTGAGTCTCTACCACTCAATGGCAGTGAGTTTGGTTTGGGGTCATCCCCTACTCATTTCCCTCCTCCAGTGGTATCCCCTCCATAGTGGGGTCTGATGTGAGCAGCTAAACAGTTGTAAGAACATTACGGTGGGCAGCAGCACCCTAATTCAGATCATAGCCCTGACGCAATCCATTGAAAGGAGGTTTCCTCAGGGATGTGACATGCTTTCAATATAAATGGACTCTGTGAAAAATCTTATTTGCTTTTCCAGGGTCTGAAGTCTGCAATTGGGTCATTAACCTCCAATTCTTGGGATTTGAACCAATGGCCTGCCATATTGCCTGTCAATCTGGGAGCCATCTGACCAGCTGCCCGTGAATCCATTTGTCTCTGCAGTCACAAGCCTGACCTGTTGATCTTGGATTCATTCACTTCTGTAACCACCAGTCTGTCACCTTCCTGATGATCTTGGGTTCACCTCCCAAAGCTACCCAAGAGGTCTCCAGCCTAACTTCCTACCCATGGATTTGGAACCTGCCCCTGCAGTCTCCTACTTTGATAATGGTGTGAGTTCTTTTCTTTTCAATTTTATTTAGTGAGTACCAGTGAGGGAGCACAGGGATACCCAGGTCTTCATGAATGCAGGGCCCGCCACTGGTCCAAGGGAGCACGGTGAGGGATGTACTTGACTCCACAGCGCTTCTCAGCCAACCACATCCTCAAACTCATTGGCATTAAACTTGGTGAAGCCCCACTTCTTGGAGATGTGGATCTTCTGGTGCCCAGGGAACTTGGGCCCTGGGTAAGGCATCAATCATACAGTCCTTCTTTTGAAGCTTGACGCGATGGACATGATAACTTGGTCTATGTGAACTCTAGCTACCGTGCCTTGAGGTTTCCCCAAAGCACCTCACATCCCAGTCTGAAGTCTGCCGCCCCCAGCGCACGACAACATCTTCTTGATGTGATGACATGGAAGTGGAGCTGCACTCGGATGTGGAAGCCATCTTTGCCACACCTTTTCACCATGCGGGCAGTCTCCAGGGCTTTGGAGCAGAACTGCTCTCACTCCAACACCATGTGGCCACACAGTGGGACTCCATCCACCTCTGCCTTCTTCTGGCCGTGCTATGACAGTTCACAGTGCTTTCAGTATTCTTTGACAGCACCATAAGCCAAATGCCTGGATTCCGCTTTGATCTTCCCTTCACAATGTCCAACTTGGACCTGCGTAGGCAATTAAAAATACAATGACTAGGATAGGTGTACCTTAGTATTCGATGGGACATTCTTGCTCTTCAACATTTTCAAGAGGTCTGGGGCAACATATTCTCCAATGCAGTATGTAATTTGATTTTGTGACTGCCGCTTCCATGAACATTAATGTGGATCATAGTGAAATACAATCTTTGACAACTTCAATCTTTTCCCCCTTCCTCATCATGTACCTGCTGGTTCCGTTGGGAAGATTTTCATTTTCTGTACATTGAGTTGTGATCCAGACTGAAGCTGAAATCCTTCATCTTCATTAGCAAGTCCTTCAAGTCCTCATCACCTTTTCGGCAAGCAAAGTCGTGTCATCTGCATTGTTGTGGGTTTAAGTGAAGGGTAACCACAATAGTGTCCAGAAAAGAATTGAGGAGTCTTTCATAAGGCTACCCCACTGCAGAGAACTAAGGCAGTCTCCTGAGCTGCAGTACAGAAAGCAATTACAAGCAATTTATAAAGGCTAACACCACATCCTGGTTGGCTCACTCATTAGGGACTTTTTGGTTAAGTGAGCAGATTTTACAGAAACAAGAATTGCAAGATTAACTCTAACATGCAGAAACAACAATAGCAAGATTGATTATAATGTACAGAAGCAACAATAGCAAGATTAATTATAAAATTCTGGTTCTGGGTACATATGGTACATTTGGGGACCAAATGCCAGCAGGACTTCCTGAGAGGGAAAGGGAAGGGGAGCAGATCACCTCGCAGTCAACAAAATGAAGTTAATGTGGCTAGTTTGCCAATCTCAGTATGTCAAAGACTGTTAATATGCCTTCCTCTGATCCTGATTCTGCGTTGTTTTTCATATAGTCCAGCTTCATGGATTATGTGGCTCAGCATATAGATTGAATAAGGATGGTGAAGGGATACCTCCCTGATGCACACCCTGTCTAATTTTAAACCATCCAGAAGTCTCTTGTTCTGCAAGAACAACTTCCTCTTGGTCCATGTACAGGTTCCAAATGAGCACAGTAAAGTATTCAGGAATCCCGTAGTTTGTTGTGACCCAAATGGTCAAATGACTTGGCATAGACGATAAAACACAAATAAAGGTTTTTCTGGTATTTCCTACTTGAATAGAGACCCACCTGATGTCAGCTAATGATATTTTTCTTGTCATATTGTCTTCAGAATCCAGCTTGAATTCCTGGCAACTCCCTGTCTATGTACTGTTGTGACTCTTGTCAAATGACCTTCAACAGAACCTTGCTTGCTGTGATAGTAATGTTACTCTTTGAAATTTTCTGTATCCTGCTGAGTCACTTTTCTTTTGTATGGGTTCAAATAGGGCTCTCTTTCAGTAGGTTGACCAGGTAACTGTCTTCTAAATCTTATAGCATGGGTGAAGTGTCTCTAGTGCTTCTTCAGCTCGCTAAACCATTTCCATTGGTAGTCCATCAATTTGGCTAATGCTTTCAGTGCAGACTGATCTTTCCCTGGTATCATTGATTCTTGATCATATGCTACCTCTTGAAATAGCTGACTGTCGGCTACTTCTTTTTGATGCAGCGACTCTGTGTATTCCTTACATCTTCTTGTAATGCCATCTGCGTCATTCAATATTTTATCCATAGACTCTTTCAATATTACAATTTGAGACTCAAATTATTTTCCTCGGTAGCCCTAGGAAATTAATACACACCTACCCAAGCCATGGTGTTTTCAATCACCTCATATGCATATAAAAATTGGACATCGAAAAAGGAAGACCGAAGAAATAGCAATGCATTTGCACTATAGTGTTGAAGAAGAATATAGAAAGTACAATGGAGTGCCAAAAGAACAAACAGGACTCTCTTGGAAGAAGTACAGCCAGAATGCTTCTTAGAGGCCAGAGTGGCTGGACTTCATCTCACATACTTTGGACATGTTATCAGAAAAGACTATACCTGAACAAGGACATCATGCTTGGAAACGAAAAACTCTCCATGACATTAGCATGGTGGCTGCAGCAATGGGCTCAAGTACAAAAACAAGGGTGAGATGAGTACAGGACCGGATGGTATTCTGCTCCATGGCACACCAAGTCTGGACCAACTCAATGGAACCTAACAACAGCAACAACAACAAATGCAACAGTGGAAAATACTGGATTGATTAGGAGCCCTCAGTCCTGGTGTCTCTGTCTGAAATCTAAGAGGATACAAACCAGTTGCTTACTATCGGTTTGAGGGGGTACCTCCCAAAATCAGTGGAATGAGGTTTACATAGTATGCACTTTTCCTGTTAGCTGAGCATTGAGTAACTTACTCTGAGTTAGTGGTGCACCCAGAGGCACCACCAAGGAAGATTCTCTTCATTCACAGTGAAATTTTTTTTTTTTTTGTATAAAGCAGTTTCACTCAAGCCTCTTTTTTTTTATGGGGATGGCTGATGTAAGAGAACACCATGCAGCTATGAAATGTTGTTCCCTGCTCAGGAAAACTGTTGTGATGCTCAACACAGCTTACAAGGAGAGCACTATGGGAAAAACTCAAGTGTACAAGTGGTCTTCTGTTTCAAAACAGGTGAAATGTCGATTGATGACCAACGTCATTCTGGACATCCATTAGCTTCCTGAAAGGATGAAAATGTCAACTTGTAGTGCATTTAGAGTTCGTCCCGCCAGATCAGACTGTTAGTCAAACTTGCTATCTAGAGGTTCTGAAAAGATTGCACACCAGCATAAGACAAAAGAAAGGCCAGAGGACTGGTTTTTGCCACCACAATGATGCACCTTTTCATACAGCCATCGCAGTCCACCAAGTTTTGGCAAAAAAAAAAAAAAAAAGCATGCCTATCTTGCCCACACACACCTCACTCACCTGACCTCAGTAGGTGCAACTACTTTTTATTTCCACGCATGAAAAGAGACATGAAAGAACAGCGATTTGACAAAGTAGAAGAGGTAAAGAAAAAAACGAAGGAGGGGCTGTCAGTCATCCAAACAGATGAGTTTGAAAAATGTTTCCAAGAATGGAATCGCAGATCTGAAAAATGTATTAAGTATAATGGAGAGTAGGTTGAAGGTGATACAGTTGTTTTGTTAAAATATATATATACTAGGGACTGAGCCCCAGTGGCACAGTAGTTGTGTGTGGGACTGTGGCCCACTGGGTTGGTGGTTCAGATCCAGCAGCAGCTCTCCAGGAGCAAGTCTGGGCTTCCTGCTCCCACCAGAGGGCAGTGATGCATATATATGTACATATATATACACACACATATATACAAAATACATAGCTTTGAAAAAATCCTGTTGGGGGGTACTCCCTCATAGTCTTCACTCTCATGAATATATAATCTAGACAAGAAGATTTAGAAGCACACTACTTGGTATAGCAATAGGCAGACTTTATAAACCCATGAAGATTCTTTACTAAGTTCATGGTACCAGGCCGGGAAGGCTGGTTCCATTCTCTGGCCCCTGTCAATATGAGCCAACAAAGTATCCATATAACAAAACCATCTGTTGAGGATTGAATGTGTGTTCTTCAAAAAAGATATGGTGAAGGTATAACTCTGGAACCTGTGAACATGACTTTCCTTGGGATCCAGTCTTTGAAGATATTATCATTTAAATTAACAAAAAGTCCTACTGAAGTAAGGTAGGTCCTCACTCAATGAACCTTATAAGAGAAGAGAGATACAGAACAAATGCAGCTATGTGAAAGCAAACATCAGAGGGAAGTATCTATGAGCAAAGACAAAACAACAACAACAACAACAACAACAACAAAACGCCAGCTAGAAGAGTTTGAATTCAAGCTGGGCCATCAAGAATGAGATCATCATGTGGCATTTACATAATCCACTGTCAAGGAAAGGGTGGAGTCTAGCCTGTCAATCAGGTCATAGCTTAATGACCTCATTTGGAGATGCTGATGAGATAACTAGCTCACCGGAGGCGGTACACACACTCTCCCTGAGAGACATTCCTGTCGACAAGCCACATGGAGTCAGAGCCTTGAAGCTGGGGCAACCACGTGGAGACCCACGCCAGCACTGAGCCAGCTTCCATCGTCACTGGATCCACAAGACCTTCCACCCACTGGCCTGTGATCTCCCTGCATTTCGTGAGTGTTAGGCAGGGTTCTCTCAAGAACCAAAACCAGGACACTTATGATTTTATAAATTCATAAGAGGATAGGTTTATACAGCAAGAAGGAATATAAAAACAATGAGTCCATACAGCAGTATGAAGAGTTCAATTCAGCTCACTTCTGTGGAACAGTTAATACACTGGAAGTCCAAGTCCTTCAACTCAAATGGACTGCCGGGTCCAAGATCAAGGAAGCAGACAGCAGACTCCTCCCTCGGGCAAGACAAGCAGTCTGCCCACAGGCAACAAGTAGCAGAGTGGGTCAACAACAGCCTATGGCTCCTTAGCTTAGCATAGCAGGCCTGGATGGGATATCAAATAAAAGCAATGCAAGGCAATGGAATCCACCAACCTCAAGCTCAAGCAATGTACACACCCGGCAGCTTGGTAAAGCAGGTGGTGAAGTCTCTAGCTCTAGGGACATGATCCATTGGTTGGCCTGGCCCACAGAGAGTCGAGCTCCAGATTGAAGCACAGAACTAGCTCTAGCAGCAGCAAGCGTGCTCCAGCATGCTCTGTTGGGGGCTGGTGGCCGCCCAGGCCAGGATTCTGGACGTAGCCAAACTTAGCAGTTTCCTGATTACGTCAGCCGCCCTGAGATTCCTGGCAGCTGCAATTCCCTGGTAGCCTGAAGTAATGGACCTTTACTGCCATTAGGTGTTACACCGAACGTTCATTGGTTTGAAAGCACACCATATTTGGAATGGAATGTGTGCCCTCTACCTCATCTCATGCTCGGAGATATATACTGCTGGCTGAGCCTTGAATAAAGGGAGTTTGATCAGTACTTGTCTTGCTCCACATCTCTGTGTCTTTTCTTCATCCAGGTTCGTCGCTCCCTAAGGTCCCCACATGAGGGTCTCGCTGGATGAGACCCCCACAATGCTCCAATCGAGAGAGAGAGAGAGAGAGAGAGAGAGAGAGAGAGAGAGGCAGGCCTTACAGAGCTATTTATCTCTTTGCTCTCCAACCACATGTTCCTATTGGCTATGTTGGCACAATAAACCTACCTGTCACAGTCCACCCCTTCTCAACCTGACACCTGTACACAATTCTTTAGCCATCTATAATGTTTAGACATTAATGAAATCACACTGACACTTGACAGCATACCTCTATCATACATCTAAATGAAAATGCACTGAATCTAATTGTATCTGGTACATCATACATGAACAAAAGCAATATCTTCAATAAGCATATATAGAAAAGATAGACTGACAGTCACAAACCTCACTTTTGCAATTGATCATGTGGTTGTAACTAATAGGTAGAACCACCTTCTCCTACACTCATCCTGTATGACCTTTGCCCTTGGCCAGCACACCAACTGGTGGCGGTTTTCTGCCTGGTAGGGTGACCCAGACTTTCATCCCTGAGGGGTCTGGGTCATTAGACGTCCTGTCAGGATTGGGTTGCTGTTACTTACTATTTATTTTAATCAGAGGGCACGGTAGTACTAAGAGATGGCCTATGGGATCTCCTGGATTCCAGACATATTCTTCTTTACCTCCTTTATGTAGCACCAGTCCAATTTCCCCTTGGTAATCAGGATCAATTGCCCCATTCAGTACAGTGACAACCCTCCTGACCTGTTGACCCAAAGGCGTAAGGAGCCCAAAGTGGCCAGGGGCATTCTCAGCTGCCAGTTCAGTGGAATCAGAGCTGTGTCTCCAGGTGAGAGAATTCCTTTCTTCAGGACTGGAACCTCCAGGCTCGAAGGGCATAGAGTTGCTGGGACAGGAGGCAATTAGGTACAGAGGCTGTATGTTGACCACCTCCCTTCTCTTTCCACACCTGTCACAGGTAAGACTTTGAGATAAAGGGGCAGGACACTCCAGGAGGTATGAATGGCAGGTGACAATACAGAGCCAGGAAGGTACAGCTGCCTAGGGAAGGAGGTCCCAGGTACTGTAAGAGAGGCCACCCAGCTAGATGCCACTTACCCAGAACTTGTAGGACGCCAGGACGTTCACGCAGGGCACACTCCACTGAGATCCCACACACATCTCATCCCCCAACTCTTCTTTCTGGGCTCGGAGCCAGGAAAACAGCCCTTGGGATAAGGCCTTTGATAAATCACTAACATCACACGCTGGCCAACAGACCCAAGTGGCTTGGCTCCCTATGCAGCTGTCACAGAAATACCACAGGTGGGTGGTTTGAAAAGAAGCAAACAGACACACAAACAAACAATATGCCTCCAAGGAGGGTTGACGTCAAAACCAGGGCAGTCGTTCTAGGGGAAGGCTTCCTTCAACTTCTCTGCCCCCTGGTCCGCCTCGTGGCAGGGCCTGCTCCACGCAGAATCTGTCTCCCACCATTTATGTCTCCTTGTCCCAGCCCCTCATGTGCTCCTTTTTATATCTCACAAGAGATCAGTTTTTAAACACCCCTACCCTGATAGGGCTCCATTCGCCTAACAAAGAAATCCCGGCTGTCCATTGGGAAGACACTCGCAGGGGCCAGGAGTCGGAGTTCCAAACGCTTATTTTGCTGTTTTTGTGTATCATGGAACCAAGTTCTGACAGACGCTACGAGAAAGGCCAGGACTGCCCGTGGGGTTTTCGAAGCTGCAATGTGGATGGAAGCGGGTCTTCTCTCCCTCAGAGCCTCCTGGGGGTTTGAACTCTCAGCTCTCCAGTTAGCAGGCAAGCGCTTCACCACTGTGCCACCAGAACTCTTTTCACCCCAGGTCTCCAGGAGATACAATTCGACCCATAGCAGGGTTCTGACACGACGTGACACAAATCAGGGTCAAAATAGACACAATCTGGATTGACCAACGCCTTTCCCTCGTAAATTTCAGCTTGCAGTGGTGGAAATGCAACTCTTCATAAGGGTTCACACCCAAAGATTTCCAGAGAGCAAGGTCCCAGGAGAAGAGGTGTCTGACCACATACCCAAGACGATGCCCTTGGAATGTTGATCAGTAGAACATGGGCTTTCTGGCCCCTCACCCCCTTCCTCTAATTACCCATAGGAATCCCAGGGGGCTATGTATGACCTGAGTCAGAAGTCTCAGAGTAGAAGGGTCATTTCTGTCAACTGCCCTGTCTTTCCCCTTGGCTAATGTTCCTTCATCACCCCCTTTCTGGTGCACGAGGAAGGAAATATGACAGATCTTGGCACATCTTGTTTCCAAAGACGGCCAACCACTCTGTTACTAGACTCCAATCCCCTTCTGAAACGCTCCCACGTGTAAACCCCAAGGTACCTGCATTACAGCGCAGCTTGCATTCTGAAAAAGTGATTAGAGCAAATTTGCTCACAAGGGGAAGATGATGAAGAAGGAGACAGGAGTGTCTGGATATCTTGGGCACCTCCCCTGAGAGGTAATTAGAGTTTCTTGGCAATCACTCGTTTTCAACTCTGTCATAATTTTCAGCAGCGGGTTAAGTTGCTCCCCTATTAATTAGTGCAAAGATTCATCAACTGATGAGGAGAGGAGGTGGGAAGAAATCAGTGTGGGGAACGAAAAGGATGAATTAACTCCATACATTGATCCCCGCTGTGGTTGACTACATGTTGTTTGGTTGACGTTTAAAGGAGAGATTATCTTTGACTGCTGACTTGGTTGTGACTAGGGGGACAAGATTCATTACCACACAGGGTCACGTGGTGGGGTGAAATCTCCCTCTGCCAAGAGGGGTTTTCCCAAATGGTCCAGATAAGAGTCGCTTCTTGTTGTTTTCTTGGTGTTCTGAGAGCTGTCTGTCACTTGTAAGTTCATCCATCATGTCCTGTCTGGGACATAGCTGTGTGGTTGCCTTGTATCTTTGCTGTCTTTTACTCTTTTAATCTTCTCAATGAGAATATGAGCTTGAGAATGGAGACCAAAAGCATTCCACACATGCCCAGAAATGAATATCAATTTTAATAAAGTGACTTAAGAGATTATTATGCCTGTCTTCTCTTGGATTGAGGAATGTTTTTGGTATATTGTTGTCATTGTTGGATTATTTTTTGTGCCTGATTTTCTTTATAGGAAACTTTTGTGTCTATAGAGATATTAACTAGATTAACAGTTATGGCAGCAGAGGTTGGGGGAAAATGGGGAGCTAAAATAATGGGTACAAGAATGAAGACATGTTCTAAAATTGATGATGATGATGATGATGATAACCGCACAACTCAATGAAACTGTTAGAGATGAATAAATAAAAGAGAGAAAAAAATCATTGTCACTGCTTTTGTTACTGGAGCAAGTTTCCAATGGGGAGTCCTGTCCCTACTCAGGATAATGAAGCAGGGATCCAAGCTTATCATGCAAGGTAAAAAGAAGTTCCTTGCCAAGAGAGCCATGGAGAGGCCTGTTTTAGTCTGGAAACAAATTCAGACACTCATGTGTGTGTAATAGAGAACTTTATATCAAAGAGCAATTGTATATTTAGAAAACATCCCAGTCCAGATCAAGTCCATACGTCTGATATTAGCCCATAGGTCGATACCAGTCCATAAACTCTTTAGACTCATGCAGCCATACAATGACACCGAATGCAGGAAGATCACAGGCCAGTGGGTGGAAGGTCTTGTGGATCCAGTGGTGGTGGAAGCATCTCAGCGCTGGCGTGGGTCTCCACCTGTCTCCTTCAGCTCCAGGGCTCTGGCTCTACCGGTGTGGCTCCATATGACTTGTCAGAAGGAATGTCTCGCAGGGAGTGTCTGTATCTGGCTTCCAGTGGGCTTTTTACCTCCATTGAGCCTCCAAATGAGGTCATCAAACTGCAACCTGATTGACAGGTTTGCGAGTTGACAGAAGATTATGTACCTGCCCCAGTGCTTAAGGCCATGCAGACCGAGTCTCCCAAAGAAAAAAGGACTATTTCTAAGGGAGTTTAGGCAAGAAGAACATCCTGTGTATTTGTGAAAGGAGGTGGAAAATTCTGGAGATCGAATCCCGATAGGTGGGTTTACGGTAACTGGGTTTGCAACTGGTGTTTAAAACGGGGAACAGGGCAAGGGTTTCTGGGTGGGGTGTCATCACTTGTGATGGGATGCTGTGCAGATGCTGGACAGCCAGTCCTTTGAGTCCGAGTCCTCCGCTCTGACCTTCTTTGCTCCAGGCCACCGGCGTCGGGTCTGCTTTTCCATTCTGTCTGAGCTGGCCAAATGCTGGATGATGCAGACCAGGGAGTGTGCAATGCAAACTCGTGGCTTTTGCAGGAGAGGAAACATCATTTTTTTCAAGGGCAGGGAGCAATTGACAGTGACAGGGCCTGTTGTACTGTGCCACACACTGGTGCAGGACCTGATTGAGCCTATGAGTATGGACCTGGGCAAATCCCTCAAAGTCACCTGGACTTAAGATACTGTTGCTGTGAATGCAGATGTGGGATTGCCTGTTGCGGTGGGCTTCAAAGCCACAGACCACATTGATTCAAGAAACCTTAAGATTATTCTATAAGCAAGAAACATCAGGAAAGAGGAGTGGGGTTTGCTACCTCCAAACTTCTCCCCAAATCCAGTGAAAATCAAGATCAAGCAAGTTACATATACCATTAACTATGTGACCAAAAATATAAAAAGTTTGATAGCAATCACAGGAATCAGTTGACACCCGTGGCAGTCACTTAATCTGGCATCAATGTGAGGATTTAGAGTGTAGGGGTGGAGTCTAGCCTGTCAATCTGGAGACAGCCAATGGGACCTCTGTGTGAGTGTGGTCTTCTGAGAATTCTGGGAAATGTGGTAACTCCTCCTTGGAGGCAGGAGACACCATCTCTCTGCTCACTCCCTGGGAGATGTTGCGGGCTGACAGGGCAGCATGCTGATAGACCCTGAGCCCTGGAAACTGGAGGAGCCATGGAGCTATCCCTGCCAGCGCTGAGATGCTTCTACCACCACTGGATGCACAAGCCTGGCCTGTGAATGTCCTGGTGTCGCTGCATGTGCTTCGTGAGTCTGAAGAGGACTTGCGGACTGGTATCGGACATTGGGCTAATATCGGATTTATGACCTTGGATTGGACTGGGCTGGGCTGTGTCTTCAAAGTTCAGTTGCTCTCGTATATAAACCTTTTTCTTATAGACATACAAGTGTCTGTGGATTTGTTTCTCTCGTCTACCTGGACGAACACAACACCCCACACAATGTGACGAGAAGGAGAGTTCACAACCATCACAGAGAACAAGGTCTATACCGACACTTCTCCAGAGGCTACCAGACCCCACCCTCAGGCCTCATGCGCCACTGCCTTACTAAACAGGGCCTGCTTTGTGCCTAGCTGCTGCTCTGAATAGCTTTGCTTATGGAGCTTCCTGAGTTATAACATCCTGACCGATTGATCTAAAAAATCATTTTTACTGTAAAGGAGGAGGCTGTTACATTTTGGATTTCCAACACAGTAAGTGGTACACTATGCTATAGTGCCAGTATTTTGGTTAACAATGAGCTCACTTTTTCACCTCTCCATCAACATGGGGGTGGGAGAACTCAGCTCTTCCATAACCTGTCTCAGCTTGAGGGCAGTGCCACCTTCCTGAAAGAAGATCACTATGTAGTGACCTGACTGGCTGGAAACGTATGTGATGGCAGAAGGCCCATAGCTGAAGCTGTGATAGGTCAGAGACCTGGGATGAGGACTGACCCAGGACACAAATTCTGACTCTGGAAGCCCGGGAGCTCAGTGAGACGGGTTGTCAGTCTAGATGTAGGAGCTGGACCTTCTTGTTTGAATTTTCTCCTGTCAAATATTCCTATAGGCGGACTTGGACTGAAAACCTTTGCCCCTGCTCTTGACCAGGGAGATAAGATAAATGTTGGCTGGAGAAATTCCCAGGGAGCTTCGCTTCAGCTTAGTCTATGGAGATGGGCTTTGGGGGTGGGGGTGGGGGTGGGACTCTCATCTATCTGATAGTGTCCTAGGGAGAGGACTGTCCATCCATCCAGTCCATATGTAAAGAGCCCTTAAAATTGGCAGGCCTGCTTGATACTCACTTGTATAAAGAGGTCGCAGAAGATAAGGGTGCTGCAGCAAAGTGCGGTGAAGAAAGCAGATGGTGCCCTGCTATTAATTGGAATCGTGTCTGGGGGTCTTCAAGGATTATATTCAAATAAGCATCCATCTCAGTGAGGTGTCAGCTAAGACCAGCTAAGACAGACTCTGTGATTCAAAGATGACCATAACAAAATCCAAATATGATGGAAGGAAAAGTATCAGAGATTATTACATTGTGGACACCCAATTTGTAGAAGGCCATGGAGGATAGTGGAAGCCCAAATCTGTCTGCAGATAACCTAGTCAGATTATGTCTCGGGCAGATCCCCTCCAGCCACAGGGAAGGGGCTCAAACAGAGATGACTGTGAGCTTGATGAGGATGGACCAAACCCTGATGTAATATGATTCTTGGTCAGTTGACCTCCCTCTTGACCCAACCAGATTCTGCTCTAGGCACAAGTATTTCTCTCTCGCTCCATGACAGAATTTTCTTCTCTGACTTTTCAAATATGGTTGGTGGTCTTTTCTTTCTTCCTCTTTATCTTTATTTTTTGAATCTCTAAACTATTGCTTTCTTCTTTATGTTTCTTTTTGATTTTGAGTGTTTCTGTTCAGTTTCCCAGTTTATTATGTACAGAAGGAGTGGATGCACCCAGACAATAACTGATACAATGGTTTATGGGAACAGGGGATAGAGGAGGTAATGAAAACAGACGAGGGGCGGGAGCCCTGGAACTGATGGTGATGATGTGTTTATATAGCTCTTTTTAACTATGGAAATGGATGCTAGGTGACTATTATATCAAGAAAGCTACTAAAAAAATAGAAAAAGAAAGAAACCAAATTTGACCAGTGGTGACCATGAAGGAGGAAAAGTGTTTCCTTCGGGGGCACTGAATTGATGCTAATGGTGGTGGAATAACTTAAGGATATTAATCATGGGTGCACAACACGAAGAGTATAACAAGTGACACTCAATGGTGCCTAAAGAAATTGTTGAACTGAAGAATATGTTTTGTGTACATTTTTGCCACAGCTTAAAAATAATAATGATAGCAAGAATAACAATTACATGGAAGAAGACAATGCTCTACAGCCGGTTGTAGTAATGATTGTAGACTTCTTGATATGATTGAGCTACTGACTCCTATGCTATGTGGATAAGATGCCAATAAAGCCGTTCGTTTGTTTGTTAGTGCCTTACAGATGGGCAGGCTGTGGTGCCAGGCTCTGTCTGAAGCAGGGTGGGGCGACTGGGCAGAAAGGAAGAGAGAGAGGAACAGATGACTCAGAGATCACGCTGACTTCGACGAGGCCCGGGGAAGTCCTTGGAAGCACAAAGGGAACATGTCAACATAGCTGAACTGCAAGGCACTGGGTTGCTTTGACCCTCCCTGAGTTCCGGCTGAGGCGGAGCAGAAGTCCGAGGGTTCTCTGGAACTCCTACGCACCTCCGCCCACTTAGGGCGCTGTGGGTCACGGT
>PVJH01032228.1:0-22693 GCA_004026705.1 Nesogale talazaci | reverse complement strand
AACAAACTATGTGTAACCTTGAGAAGAAGAATTCCAGAACACGCCATCGTACTCATGCAGAATGTGTACATGGATCCAGAAGCAGTTGTGCGAATGGAATAATGGGTTATTGTGTGGTTTCGGATCAGGAAAGGCAGGAGTCAGGGTTGTACCCTCTCATACTTATTTAATCGGTGTGCTAAGCAAATGATCAGAGAAGCTGGGCTACATGAAGACACAGGATGGTGTGACACAGGATTGGAGGAAAGCTTCTTCACAACCTGTGATATGCAGAAGAAACAGCCTTGCTGGAGGAAAGTGAGGAGGACTTGGAGCACTTGCTGATGAAGATCAAAGACTGCAGGCTTCGATATGGATTAGGACTCAATGTAAAGACCCAAATTCTCCCAACTGGACCAATAAAAAGCAAATGGTTAAGTGGAAAACAGACCAAACGTGTCAAGGATTTCATTGTGCTTGGATCCACAATCGATGCGCACAGCAGCAGTCAGGAGATCAAAAGGCAGGGTGTGTTAGGTAACTCTGCTGCCCAGATACTCTTGACGGTACTGACAATCAAAGATGTGACTCTGAGGACTTAGCTGCGTCTTATCCAAACCATGGCACATTCATTCACTTGCTTCATTTGCACGTGAAAGTTGGGATATGGAATAGGAAGCCTGAAGAAGTGATGCATTCCATTTTAGTGATGGAGAAGACATTGAAAGTACCATGGACACACAATCTACCTTGGAAGACAAACGGCCAGAGTGCTCCTCGGTGGCAAGGATGGTAAAACTGGGTCCTACATCCTTGGACATGCTGTCAGGAGTGTTCAGTCACTGGAGAAGGACCTCACGCTTCGTCAAGAAGAGAGGGAGCACAAAAGAGGAAGGTCCTTAAGGAGGCTGGTGAGCACCGCGGCCCCGACACTGGGTGAAGATGGAATCCTGCAGCGTTTCCTTCGGAAGCTCCAAAGGTTGCTAGGGGTCAGAAGCAAGCACCAGCACCTCCATCTAAGTCCGACAATGTCTCTCGGAATAAACACATACAAATCTGAACACCGTAGGTTAGAAACAGAACTGGGCAGAGAGTGGATGTGGACAAACTCGACATTCACAGATTCTGCGTGGCGTCTGCGTGGCCAGGGTACCCACAGAGGGAATCTTCAGCTTCGCAGGTTGGAGACCATCCCACTCACGTTCTCCTAAGTGAAAGTCATACCCTCCATTCGTTGGCCCCCCAGCATAATGCCAAGTTGTAGGGGTTGTTTGAAAACACATGGTCACTTACTGTAAGCTTGAAGGTCAACTGCTTGAAAGGTATCTGCCTGAAGGTTGTCAGCCAAAAGCAACCAGACCCTCCGGTCTGTCCCACCCTAAGTAGGGCCCACTCCCTTCTGATAAGGACCATAGATGTTTTCCTTTGGAGACAGCTCCGGTCTGTCCCACCCTAAGTAGGGCCCACTCCCTTCTGATAAGGACCATAGATGTTTTCCTTTGGAGACAGCTCAGACACCCAAAGGCTCAGAGGCTCAGAAAAGATCAAAGGTTAGGCTGCCATCTTGATTCAAAAGTCTAGCCATCCGTGTTAAATATGTGCCTTCCTGTCACATGTCTCTAGTGGCCCCCCTTTCCAATGTGTGCACCCCTAGTTTGTCCCCCTCCTATTATGTGTATGCCTCTCGCACAACCTCTTCCTGTTGCACATGTGCTTAAATTCGTGGGATTACATTGCAGCCTCTTTCTCTGCTCGGACTTGGTTCCTGAAGCAATCACAGAGGTGGGCCCTTACATGCTTTATCTTGTCTGAGGTCTCTTTAATTTACCCCCAATGACACAACCGCCCTTTGGACCCATTCCGTTATGGGAAGGCTGATCCCCCATAATCATAGTTCTGAGAGCTGAAATAAGAGTTCCTTTAAAAGTTGATAATTCTAAATTCCTTTTAACTCAAAAGCTCCAAGTCTTTTGATTTAACCCCCATATCATATTTCAAGGAAAAGTTAAACTCAGTTTGCCATTGCCAGTCTGTCACAAGGCCAAAAATATGGCCATAAAATTTTTCCTTCCAACAGTCTTAACATTATAGCAACAAGTAAATTTAGAAACCCGCCATCAAAGATATCAATCAAACATAATTACCATAATAGCACCTAACTTCTTAAACAACCCTATTGTCTGCCCTCCTTCAAAGAGGAAGCCAGGGGCTGAGTCCAGGTGGTGTAAGTGGTTGAGTGCGGGACTGCAGCCTGCGGGCTTGGCGATTCAAGTCCATAGGTGGCTCTCTGGAGCAGCACTGGGTGGGGCTCCCACGACCACCTAAGGGCAGTGATGCCCGCCCCCCCCCAAAAAAAAACAAAACAAAGAGGACGCCAGTGGTGGGATATTCCACTCTGTCTAGAAATGTGGTAGGTTGAGCCCGCTCAGAGGTGCTTTGGAAGGCAGGCTGGGGCTCTACTTCAGAAACATGGCCACACCTTGAAAACTCTCTGAGGCAGTTCTGGGAATTGCTGGAGTCCGACACATAGCACTCTCCAGCATCAGTTAAACACTAGACTTCTGGCTGAGCCCCGGTGGCATAAGTGGTTGAGTGCGGGGCTGTGGCCTGCAGGCTGGGTGGTTGGGTGGTTCAAACCCTCTCAGGAGCAGCGCTGGGTAGCTCCCACGACCACCAGAGGGCATTGATGCCAAAAAAAAAAACAAACTAGACTTCTAATAAAATAAAGAAAAATGCAGCTCTTCCGGCCATGAGTCCATTCAAACGCCATCATGACCCTGTAGGGCAAAGTACAGCTGCCCCTGTGGCGTTCTAAGGCTGGAACGCTTTAGTGCCAGCAGGAAAGCCTCAGCTTTCTCCCAAGGCTCGCCGTCTCAAACTGCTGACTTTGCAGTTAAGGGCGCGCCGCCTAACCCGCCTAACCCACTAGACTACCAGGAAAATAACAAAAACAAATTCCCTGGTTCCGACTCCTGAGAAGGGACCCTGTGGGGCAGGGTAAATCTTCCCCTGTGAGTTTCTGAGCCTGTAACTCTTCCTTGGAGTACAGAGCCTGATCGTTCTTCCTCTGTGAGGCGCGGGTGGTTTCAAATAACGGACTCTGTGGTAACCCCATGTGTAACAGCCACGCGACCAGGGCTCCTTTCAGGTATAAAAAGGAAGCTTCATTCGAGGCCAGCAGCATAGTTGTCACTGCCAACCACTTTCAGAGGCTTTCAGAAACCTTTAAGATGAAAGAAGAATCGTAATACTATGATGAGCACTTAGCACTTGCCATGTGCCAGGGGCTGTTATGAGGGTTTAGATATATAAACTCAGTTAATAACACAGAGATTTATAGATGAGAAAACCCCAAGAGATGTTAAAGAGACTTGCTCACAGTCGTGCAACTACCAAGTGCAAGACCGATCTGACCTGAAGGCAGTCTAACTCTTTTCTTTTGTGGGCATCACTGCCCTGGTGAGAGTAGGAGACCCAGCCTTGCTCCCAGAGAGCTGCTGCTGGATTTGAACCGCCAACCCAGTGGGCCGCAGTCCCGCACTCAACCACTACGCCACCAGGGCTCAGCCCCAAAGGCAGTCTAACTCTGAACTACACACTCGGAACCACACATCACTGCCACTGCCAGCAACCTCCAGAGGCCGCTCATCTGCAGAGCCAAGAAAACGGACATTTTATGAAGATGAGCATGCCAAGAAGATCCCATGCCTTTTTGGAGTATTTATTGCAAGCCTACTACTGTAGCAGCACTAAAGATACAACACTTAAGCCATAAACCCCACCCTCAGGATGTGAGAATGTGAGGACCATCTGGCTGCGAGATCGGTCACTCTCCAGGGTTGATTCTGGCTGGCTCGCGGTGACCCCTTCCTCCCTCACCACTCCATGGGCATCCCTCCCAAAGCTGCGCACTCAGTCAAAGAGGACGACCTTCTCGGACAGGAGGACTGTCCTTCAGTCAAGGGCACACGAATAGCTGCACTCCCCTGCTGGAACAGCCGGAAAAAGTCTTGAGAAGCTTGGGGCCCACTGTGGGCAGGCAGACAGCCATCGAAGACAACAGTGGGGATGAGGCCTCAGCAGACACAAGGAAGCGGAGAGGACAGGAAGGCGAGCCTGTAGCTCAGCCTGATGGTCTCACCAAAGCAGCTTAACAACGCTGCTTCAACAAACAAACAAACAACGCTGCTTCTCTGAGAAATTCCCCTGCTTTTAAAAGAAAGTACACTTACATTACAATCTAGAGTATTAGTACCCCTTATGCATGAATCCAAATAGCAATGATACATAATACACTTCTTTTTTTTTTTCCTGTTTTTTTTGGGGGGTGGAGGGGGCATCACTGCCCTCATGTGGTGGTAGTAGGAGGCCCAGCCTTTGCTCCGTGTAGCTGGAATGGAACCTCCATCTCCAGTGGGCCACAGTCCCACGCACAACCACTACGCCACAGGGGCTCAGCTATAATACACTTCTTACTGGTTCCCATCTTCTCCCCAATTTTGAATGTCTAGCCCACGATGTCTGATAAGAAAAAGGGAGCTGAGACCCGGTGGCGTAGTGGTTGAGTGCGGGACTGCAGCCCACGAGCTTGGCGGTTGAAATCCTGCAGCGACTCTCCAGCAGCAGCACTGGGTAGCTCCCATGACCACCAGAGGATAGTGATGCTCCCCCCCTCAAAAAAAAAAAGAAAGAAAAAGGAACAATTCACCTTTGCTACTGTGTCTGAAAACACACACAAGCATTCAAGTTGTGGAAAGTGTGACTCTGTTTCATGTCATGTACATTCCCAGACCCTGAACGACAAGCACCTTCTATCGGAAACATTCCTCACTTTCGTGGCAGAGGGGGAAAGGGGAGACCAAACTACATACGAGCTCAGATGTGGCAGCCTTCATGTCTGCTCCTCTTTCATGTGCCCAAAACAAAGCACAAGGCCAAGTTCTTCCCCAAGGCAGAACAGTCAGGATTTGGCATAAGACAGTCTCGTGCTGCAGCCTTTTTCTTCACCACACACCTGGATGTGCTGGTCATTTAAGGTACTGCTGTCTGGTCCTCCCCTGGAATGTGCCCCGCCCGCCCCGCTTCCTGTGCACGCTGGCTCAAACATCCCCTTCTCCATGAGGTCTTCCCTGACTCCCTCCTGCTTCCCATCCGCTTTAGTAATGCAGCCCAGGCCAGCAGCTATGTGCAGATGTGTCTGAATATATGTATACACACCTGAGATACTGAAAATAAATGCAAGTGTCAAAAAGTCAACAAATCCGTGAATCTAGGAGAAAGTGCTTACCACACTATACTTCCAGCCTTTCTGCCAAAACACCCCACATAAAAGGTTGACGAGAAAATCAGACCCATCGGGTTGGTTTGCTTTTCTCTGGCACCTGGTGGGCATGTGGGTGAAGGAGTCATGGGGGCCCGGATACACCAGGGTGGTTACACTGAGCAGAAACCAGCAAGCCCGAGCCACAGCTAGAGCAGTGGTTCTCAACCTTCCTAACACAGCCACCCTTTCATCCAGTTCCTCAGGTGGTGGTGACCCCCAACCATAAACCTATATTCTCTGCTACTTCGCAACTGTAATTTTGCAACAGTTATGAATCGAGCATCTCCTGTGAAAGGGTCATTCGACCCCTAAAGGGGTCGCGACCCCCAAGTTGAGAACTACTGACCTATCATCGTGGTTCTGCGCTCTTCCTATCACCCAAAAGTCTCTCTCGGTTTGGGTTCCATAAGGGGATCTCTCTGTTCTTTAAATAAATCCCCCTTTCTGCCTAAACTTGATGAAGCTGTTCTATTACTTACAGCCAAGAGTCCTGACACACTGGGCGTAGGCTTATAAATACTTCAATTCTCAAAAGACACTCTCAGCAATGTGACGGTGGACAGAGGATCGCCTCGCTTTTGTCATTCGTGGTCTCAGGATTCAAATTCACTAATACTGTGAGGTCCCCATGAATCAAAAACAGACTCCATGGCATCTGACAACGATGACAAACAACAACTGTGCAATAAGTTATGACTGAATCACCTCACAGAGTGAGAAAACCCAGCAACATGTGCATTCCTATGCTGCCCACGTCACCCTATTAGTTTCTTCTTCGTGACAAACAGGAGTCAGCCAAACGGGGAGAGCACAAGGCAGAGAGGCCTGCACAGAACTCTCTGTATTAGGGAACTGTGCAGGGCATTTGGTCAGGCTGGGCGCTTACACACACACACACACACACACACACACACACACAGCAAGATAGACGGCAACAAAGACTTCAATGATGTGGATGCAGTCACATCTTCAGGAGCTTCATTTGCTGAAGGGGCTTGACTCAACATCAGAAAAAAAGATGAATATTCTAAATGTTAGAAAGCGGAAATGGACTGGGATTGGCTATTCTGAATCCAAAAATCCTTTGGGTTGCTCTGCTGAGAGTGACACAAGCAAGAGGCATGGCACTGCATTTACCCCTCAAAACAAATCATTTCAAGATCTATCTTGCAGTACAGTACAGTTCTGTAAGTCCGCATACATGGAAATCGAATCAATACAACTATTACGCAAATTTATGCGCCAATCACTAAAGCTAGTGCTATAGAAACTCAAGATTCTACAAACATCTTTTGTTGGAAGTTGATCAAACATGCAATCAAGATGCACTGATAACTAGTGGTACCTGGAATGGAAAAGTTGAAAACAAAGATGAAGGGACAGTCGTTGGAAAATAAGATCTTGGTGATAGAAACAATGCTGGATAATCCATTACAGAACTCTGTGAGACCAACAACTTCTTCGTAACAAACCCCTTTTTCAACAACACAAATAGCAACTGTACACATGGAGTTCTCCAGATCTCCAGATTGAATACATAGAAATTAATTAACTGACGGCATCTGTGTGAAGAGGGGATGGGGATGCTCAATGTCGGGAACTAAACCCAGGTCAGAGCCAACTGTGAAACTGACCATCAACTGCTCAAAGGTAAGTTCAGGATAAAGTTGAAGAATACTAAAGCAAGTCCACAAACAGCACATGACTGTGAGTAACTCCCACCCAATTTTCAAGAACATCTCAAAAACAGATGTGATGCACCGAACACTAATGGTAGCCGTGGGAGGACATCAAGAACATCGTTCATATAGAATTCAAAAGGTCATTTAAAAGGCAGGAAAGACAAGATCCAAGTAGGTTTCATATGAGACTCTGAAACTTACTTTTACCGCAGAGTACCTAAGGCAAATGGAAAATATGATAAAGTTGGATTGGACAACAGAAAAGTAGGTAAAGGGAGACATCGGTCAGTGTAAGAAATGAAAAAAGAAGAATAATTTTATAAGTCATCAAAGGTTCATGGGGAGGGGAGGGGAGAGAAGGAAGGAGAAAACTGAAGAGCTGATATCAAGGGCTCAAGTTGAAAGAAAATATTTTGAGAATGACGATGGCAACAAATGTACAAATGTGCTTGACACAATGGATGTGTATATGGATTGCAATAAGAGCTGTACAAGCCCCCAATAAAATGACTTTTTTAAAGATCTGCTAAAGTCAAAGAGCTGAACAGAAAACTTCAAAGGGCAGCTAAGAAGATAAAATAAAGTATGATGATATGTGCAAGGACCTAGAGTCAGTAAACCAAGGAGGAGGCATGCCTCACATATCTTTAGCTAAAAGAACTGAAGAAAAAAACTCAAGGAAAAATATCGAATGATGCAAGCAGCATCAATCTATCTCAAAGAGGATCTCCCTCTTTTCGGTACCCCTCCACTTCACTAAGCATAATGATCTTCACTGGCTGGTTTCCCCGGACAATATGTTCAAAGTATGTAAGGTGAGATCTTGCCATCTTTGCCTTTAAAGAGTACTCCAGTTGGACTTCTCCCAAGACAGTGAAGTTTGTCCTTAGAGCAGTCCATGTTAATTTCAATATTTTTCTTCAGCATCACAATTCAAATGCACCGACTCTCCCTTGGTCTCCCTTAGTCAATGTTCAGTGTTCATATGCATAGGAGGCAAGTGAGAATACGACAGTTTGGGTCAGGCACATCTGAGTCTTCAAAGTAAAATCCTTCCTTTTCGATACTCTGAAAAGGTCTTGTGCAGATTTACCTAATGCAACACGTCTTTTAATTTCTAACTGCTGCTTCCATGCGCACTGATTGCGAATCCAAGCAAGATGAAATGCTTAACAATTTCAATCTTTCCTCCATTTATCATGATGTTACCTATTGGTCCACTTGTGAAGATCTGGGTCTTCTTGACATTGAGTCTTAGTGCATGCTGAAGGCTGCAATCTTTAATCTTCATCAGCAAGTGCTTCACGTCCTCCTGGCTTTCAGCAAGCAAGGTTGTGTCGTCTGCATAGCGCAGGTTGTTAATAAGTCTTCCTTCAATCCTGATGCCACATTCTTTTCTATGTAAGCCAGCTCCTCTGACCAGTTGCTCAGTATACACACCGAACAATACGGTGAGAAGATACAACCCTATCTCACACCTTTCTTGATTTTTCCCCACCACAGATGGTTAGTGTGCTTTATTTTTTTTTATTTATTTTTTTTAGGGCATCACTGCCCTGGTGGTGGGAGTAGGAGGCCCAGCCACACTGCTGGAATTGAACCTCCGTCCCAGTGGGCCGCAGTCCCGCGCACAACCACGACGCCACAGGGGCTCAGCCAGTGTGCTTTATTTACTCAGCAGAGTATTTCCTGATTTTTAAACCAGGTACTATTCCCTTGTTCTGCAAATAATCGGCGATGCTATGAGGAAGAGGAAGTGCTTTCAGGATCGGACGAAGGCTTATTAACCATCTGCAATATGCAGATGACACAACCTTGCTGGCTGAAAAATGAAGAGTGTTCAGCATGGATTCCAACTCAACGCCAAGGAAACCAGAGCCCTGGCAATTGGACCAGGGGACGGTCCCATGATAAACAGAAGAAGGCTGAAGCTGTCGAAGATTTTGCCTTGCTTTTGTCACAATCCATGCTCCTGGGAGGAGCAGTCGAGAAAACAAACAGAATGTTGCATTAGGCAAAGACCTCTTTAATGTGTGGAAAGGCAAGGATGCTCCTTTGAGGACAAAGAAGAAAGAACAAGCCCACCCAAGAAGGGGGAAGAAGGACATTTTGAATAAGGACATTTGATGGCTTGGAACTATGTGGTTGGTGAATACTGAAAGTACCATGGACTGCCAAAATACACAGATCTGTCTTAGACGTACAGCCAGGACGCTCCTGGGAGGCAAGGATGGCAAGACTTTGTCTCGTGGTCCTTGGACATGCTGACTGGAGAGGGACAACACTTTGGGTGAAGTAGAGAGGCAGCGGAAAAGAGGGAGGCCCTCACGAGATGGGCTGACTGACACCGGGGCTGCAGCACTGGGCTCCAGGACAGGAACACTTGCTAGGTCGGCACAAGACCAGACACTGTTTTGTTCTGTTGTGCATAAGTCGCTAGCGGTCAGTGGCACCTAAAAAAAAAAAAAACCGCCAACAGTACAAGCACAGTAGGTAACACTTAAGCACGATACTTAAGGTAACTTAAGGTAATTTACCCCCACAGGCCAACCCCTTTACAAATGAGCAGGGACTACCACAAGTATCTGGAGGATATACGAAGGATGAAAAACAAGGCATCCGTTCATTTATTCATTCAGTAAATACACCTGGAGGGTAGGAACAAGGGAATCATTAGGCCGGGAACCTGAGGAAAATCACCATGTACGGTGTTCTCAGGGAAAAGCAGCCTATGGTGGAGAGAAGGAGAAAGAAGAAGAGAGCATGCCCAGGGTTTTCAAAGAACCGGGGTCAGGAGGGTCGAAGGTCGGAGAGAGATGATAGGACATACGGTAAAATCTATCCAGGAATCTGGCAATCAAGATGTCACTGTGGTCTTACTAACAACAACAGTAAGAACAAGCCTCCAAGAAGAAAGGCACCTCCCCAAATGTGGGGGTGGCCACAGCGTGTCAGGCTGAGAGGTAGGTAAGAGCTTGACTCTGCACTCTCAGAGGAGTCCAATCCGTGAAGGGGAGGAAAGAATCCATGGGCAGCTGGACGGGCAAGCAGGCCTCCTGCCGTGAGCAAGCAGATGGAACTGGGTTGTATGAGACCAAAGGTGTAGAGCCTGAAAAGTTAGGAAGGCAGCCAGGCCCTGGGGAACTTGGAGGGAACTCAGATAAAGACCTTAGCCCTAGATTTCTGCCATCAAAAACAAGCGCTTAGAACAGCACTTGGCACACAAGAAGTATTTGTCCCCTGCCATTCCCAGGAGGTCCCGTGGTGGCACTGTCAGGTAAACACCGACTGATAAGCCAAAGGTCAGCTCCTTCCGCCAGAGAGAAACGAGGGGATCCGCTCTTGGAAAGATCCAGTCTGGGGAAAGCTATCAGGATTCGCCACGAATTGGACTCCAATTGATGGCAGAAAAAGCAGGCTCCCCCCACTTCCACCCCCAGAAACAGAAAGGCAGTAATAACAATGGAGGGCTGAGCCCCGGTGGCGTAGTGGTTGTGCGCGGGACTGGACCTCCTACTCCCACCACCGGAGAGCAGTGATGCCCCCCCCCAAAAAAAAATAATAAAAATAACAATGAAAAGGGGGGAATGTGTCACTCAGAAGGACCTGGAGACTTTTACTGCTGAGAAGACAATAGAGGCTGAAGGCAATGGGGAGGGTGTCTTCTGAGAACCACAAGAAGACAGAACTCTGGAAAAGCAAGGGGGGCAAGGAAGGGCCTGGAGGGAGAGAAGAAAGGCATGCTTGTCTCCCAAGTGCACTTCTGACGCCTGCCAGTGCCCAATGGCACTCTGTGCACGCCAGAGAGCACACTCACGCAGCACTGCCCGTGGCATCAGGCCCACTAGGCTCAACTCACCACCAGGAATGACTGTCACAAGACCTCTCTGAAGTATCACTTTGCTAGTTTGCATAAAAACTGAAAGAGTCTTGGATGAGCCCCAATACAATGATATATTTAAAAAAAAAAAAAAAAAAGGAGGGGGAAAGAGGAACTTATACCAAGGGCTCTAGGAGAAAATATTTGGAAATGAATATGTCAACATGTGTACAAATATGCTTGATACAGATGATGTAATGAATGTTATAAGAGCTGTAAGAGCCCCCAGTAAAATCAATGGGGAAAAAAAAAGTGCAGAGGTATAGTCTAGCCTGTCAATCTGGCTAGACCTCTGTGTGAACATGGCCTTCTTCTCTGAGAATTCTGGGAAATGTGGTAACCCTTCTTAGAGACAGTAGGCTCTCTCTATTCGCTCCCTGGGAAATACTGTAGCTGACAAGACACATGGGCATCATGCTAATAGACCCTGAGCCCTGGAAACTGGAAGAGCCACAGAGAGACCCCTGACAGCGCTGAGATGCTTCTAGCACCACTATGTTTGCTCCCACCGGCTTGTGATCTTCCTGCATTCAGCTTCATTGCATGTTTCATGATCCTGGAGAGGACTTTGCAGACTGCTGTCAGACATATGGACTAATATAGGACTTATGACCTTGGACTGAGCTGGGTTGGGATATTGTCTTAATGTACAATTGCTCTTGTATATAAACCTCTTTCTTGTTTGCTTCTTTTTTCCTCGCATCACTGCCCTGGTGGGAGTAGGAAACCCAGCCTTGCTCCTGGAGAGCTGCTGCTGGATTTGAACCGTCAACTCTGTGGGTCACAGTCCTGCACACAAGCACTGTGCCACCAGAGTTCAGCTAAACCTCTTTCTTATACACATAAAAAAAAAAACCTGAAAGAGTCATTATATCCTCACTGTGTAAGTTTACATAAAACCACCCAGCTAAAGTGCTTAGTGTGTCATACTTTAGCTAGTCTAACTATGTCCAATGTCAGAAACAAGCATTTTCTTCAGAATACCACTGCAGCAAGTCACATAACGTATGGCCAATAAACCAGATGTTCACACGTCTCTAGCCCTCAGAAAGATGGCAATCACAACCACAATGAGATCCCACTTCGCTCTCATTAGGATAGCTAACTAAGTTAAGGCCCTAAAGGAAAATACTAAACTGTGGTAAAGAGGCGAGAACATTGGAATCTTTCTCCACTGGCGATAGGAATACAAAATAGTATCGTCACTGTAGAAAATAATTTGGCAGCTCTTCAAAACAAAAACAGAACTGCCATATGACCCAGCAATTCCATTCCTAGACATACCCAAGGGGCTTGAAAACAGTCACACGAATAGACACGCGTATACTAAGGTTCCATGCAGCATACTGTTTCCAATATACCAAAAGCCAACCCACTGCCACTGAGGTAATTCCAACTTTAGAGGCCATGTGTATGCAGGTTTCTGAGACCGTGACTCTCTCCAGGAAGAGAGTTCCATCTTTCTTACTTAGTGGCTGGTGGTTTCAAACCAGAAACCCTGAGGTTAGCAGTCCAACATTTATTCCCAACAGACAAAAAAACCTCAATGTCCATCAACTGGTGACTAAAGAAAAAGCAATACGCACATACAATGGAGCTCTACTTGGGCCGGGTGTGGTGGTGCGTGCCTGTTGTGGGAGGCTACTCGGGACGCTGAGGCTGGAGGATTGTTTGAGTCCAGGAGTTCTGGGCTGCAGTGCCCTGTGTCAATCGGGTGTTGGCACTAAGTTTGGCATCAATATGGTGACCTCCAGGGAGTGGGGGACCACCAGGGTGCCTATGGAGGGGTGAACAAACCCTACTTGGCTGAAGAGGCAGCGAAATCATGAGTCTTGCGACAGCATGGACGAACCCTGAGAATATCATGCTGAGTAAACTGAGTGAAACACAAAGGACAAATAGTGTTTGTTGAACGACCCTTTCACAGGGTTGATAGCATAACGACAGTGATGAAGTAGCACTGACAGTAATGTGATGGCTGGAGGTCCCCACCACATGAGGAGCTGTAGGAAAGGGCTGTGGCATGTAGAAGGTTGAGAACCCCTGGTCTAGAGGCTAAAACCCAGTGAGGACTATCAGGAGCCCTGGTGGCATAGTGGTTATGCACTGGGCTGCTAATGGAGAGGTCAGCACCTCGGAACAGCTAGTTATTCCTGGGGGAAAAGACAGGGCCTTTGGCTCCTTTAAAGAGTGAACAGGCTCAGAGACCCGCTGGGGCCGTTCGGCCTTGTCCAACTGGGCACCACTACTGAACAGCAGTGAGTTCGGGCTTTCTTGGAGAGAAAGATGAGAGAGGAGATGTAGTGTTTGGGAAGCAGCAAGTCTGGATTTATAGTGGGAAACGGACTAAGCATCATGGCTGCACAACATGATTATGCAAACAATCTAAGTTGTTGTACACCTGAAAAATGTTGAATTGGCAAATGTTTTACATCTATGTACTGTTTACACACACACACACACACACACACACACACACACACACACACACTGACAACAGTAGGAAAAAAATCAGTTAAAATAAGCTGACCACTTAAAAGCACCAAATGGCAGAATCGAAAATGCTTTAAAACTTTTAAAATTGACATACAAAATAATTACTGCTGACACCGAAGTGCACTTTCCTCTAGGACAGGGATCTTACTTTTTCTCTAATCTCCACCAAAGTTCTACATTCCTATCCACTGAGCACTTTTCCGGTAACAGTCCCGCAAAGCTCCCCCAACCATGTTAGAGGAAGGGAGTCCTTTCAGGGAGAGAGACTGCAGACTCCCACCGGTCCTATACGATGAGCCAGCATCGGCTTGAGGGCAGGGAGTTTGGGTTTTGGCCACTTCTGGTCCACTGACTTCTCCGTGGGAATAAACGGATTCCTTTTTAGCAAAGAGCTCTCCTCCTGTCATGGGAAGTCAACATTGACATGACATGCTCCTACAGGCAAAACGTGGTATCACCCCTCAGCCCATGCCACCAGGCCATCTGCCGACAGTTCAGACACGCTCATGGCGGGAGGGATGGAGGAGGCGCTCCTTCCTTGTATGCTTGCACCTCAAAAGACGGCCAGGTGCCCGGAGAGACTCGTTCACAAGCATTTTGTCTTTTACTTCCGTCTCAGCACCGTTCTCCCACTTACTTGACATCTTCTCACATCTCAAGCCAAAGACTATCTGATTCACATCCTTGGACCAGAAACCAGCAGGCTCCTGCCGCACAGGAACAGGGGTTTCGTGTCGAAACAGACCAAAGCCGCTGAAGGCTACCACCTCACCTGCCCTAAAATGTCTTTGAATAAGAAAAGCAAGAAACCTGGGACTCTCCCTTTTGATGCAATCAGACTTTTGATGTTCTGGCCTCTGTATACTGTGGGTAAAAGTGAATTCATGCCAGGCACAAAGCGTGGCATATATCATAAAATTTAATGTTCTTGGGCCTAGTGGTTGAGTGCGGGACTGCAGCCCACTGGTTTGGCGGTTCAAATCCAGCAGCAGCTCTCCAGGAGCAAGGCTGGGTCACCTACTCCCACCAAAAGGCAATGATGCCCCCCCCCCCAAAAAAAAAAACCCTAATGTTTTTAAGACACAATTTTAATGAGCCTCTAAATACCTACCTGACAAATGTTTCATCTATACTCAGAGGGCTCTAATTTTATCCTCAGTGTAGGGTTAGTGTTAAAGCAGGATATGGCGACAGTGGGCCATCAAAGTGATCCCATGTGACGGAGCAGAGCGGCCCCAGAGGGTTTCTTTCCTTGGCTACCATCTTGAAAGGCTCGGGATGATGCGGTCTTCTCTCTCAAAGAACCACTGGTGGGTCCAAACCACCACCCTCGTGGTTTGCAGCCAAAGCCGACTTGACTTAACCACTGCACCACCAGGGCTCTTTCTGGGTTTTGCGTGGTTTGGTAACATATTAATTCTTGAGTGGGTGATAGATGTATTGTCTATCTTGTTACTCAAGGTATAAAGCGTTCCTTATTCTTCAAGGATAGTCCCCTCAAAAGAAAAACAAAATCAACTGAAAGAAGTTGGAAGTTGAACACGTGAATCAACCCACACCACCTACGAGTAGCCACGTAAACATTTCAAGCCTTTCTGTGAATGGCATGGCCTGTACTACCATACTTGTGCCTCCTGGTCACGAGGCCTCACGCTCCGTGGCCATCCAGTTCTCCATCATCTTCAGCTCTAGCCAAACCACCCCAGACATAGATCCATCCACCTGTACAGAGACAGTCAAGTGACAGGCAAAACCTGCTTCTGCAGTCACAGGGACCAGTGCACAATGAAAACGCAGGCCCCTGTTCAAGACTGCAGACACTGGTGCTATAGCAACCGGCGGGCAGTTAATGCCATGACGCAGATTCCTCACCCTCCACCCCTACCCACCTTCAACAGAGGGGGAGAAAAAAATCCCTTCAGAGGACAAAATAAGTCATCGGATTTGAGAAGGATGAGTCACCTAAAGTTCTATTTTTTTAGTTTTGATATACATGTTTTTCCTGAGCCTCTTCAATGCCTATTTCTGGGTCATTTCCTCCCTTTTCAAATCCCTTTGATCTACCTCCATCCTTTAGTGCATTCAGGCCACCTGATCACACCAGGTTGGGGAGAGGGAGACCAATAAACCAGGAAAGCAGTCTGACAAGGGATAATAGAGCAGCTTAATACAGAAAATTCCAACCCAAACCTTCAGGCCAGATGGAATGCGCCATTGACGCCCCTGGCATTATTCCACGTAAAGGAAACAGAAAGACACTATTCCACTGCATACTCTGAGGCCATCCCTGGTCATATCTGTCAAGTCCTTCTCTGGATGCTGTATGGACCATGAGTGACTGTGTTTGAAGTTTTGGTGACACGGCTTCCAGCCTCAGTCACAATGGCCACAACAACAAGCCTCAGGCCCAGGCTGGGTTGCCGTCTGTTGTGTGTACCAGGCATGTAGCAAGCACCGCAGGAGTCAGACAGCCCTGAGCCGACCTAGCACACAAAGCTGGGCCTAAGGAGCCCTGGTGGCAGACTGCATTACCATCTGGGCTGTGAACCCCAAGGTGAGCAAGTTCCAACCAACCCCTCTCCTCTGAGGGAGAAAAATGCGACTTTCTACTCCAGTCAAAGATTGACAGTCGCAGAGATGCTGGCATCCTGTCCTGTAGGGTCACTCTCCGTCACAATCGACGCAATGGCGGGGGTGATTCACTACCCTCAATACCACACTCACTGCCATCAAGCCCCTTCCGACTCACTGTAGCACAGGGCAGAAGAACCCCTTGTGGGTTTCCAAGCCTGACTCCTGCGTCGAGCCTCAGCTTTCTCCCAGGAAGTGACTGGTGGTTTCAAACTGCTGGCCAACATGCAACCTCTCTACCACCAGGGTTCCTCTTCTTCCTAACAAGGTCAGATACCACGATTTCAGCCGTTTACACTAATAAGCACAAAGGTTTGCCAGCTTTTCCGTGGGGGTGTAAATCCAGGTAGACTAGAGAAACAAATCCATAGACACTCACATGTGTATAAGGGAGAGGTTTATGTACAAGAGGAATAGAACATTAAGAAAACATCCCAGCCCAGTGCAGCCCAAGGTTATAAGTCCAATATTAGCCCATATGTCTGATACCAATCTATAAGTCCTCTCAGACTCATGAAGAATATGTAATGACACCAGGATAATCACAGGCCAGTGGATGCAGTCTTGTGTATCCAGCGGTGGTAGAAGCATCTCAGTGCTGGCAGGGGCCTCTCTGTGGCTTCTCAAGCATCTCAGCATGGGCAGGAGTCTCTACGTGGCGTTTCGGGCTTCAGAGGTCTGGTTCCATCAGGATAAGCCCATGTGGCTTCTCCTCCAGGATGTCTCACAGGGAGTTGGCCCTGTGTCTTGACAGGAAAATGTCTCCAAGGGACTGATTTGTAAGTCTCTCACCTCCAAGGGGGAAATATGGCCAGATTTTCCAGAATTCTCATGAGAAAGCCACGCCCACACAAAAGTCTCATTGGCTATCTCCAGATTGACAAGCTAGACCACTCCTACACTCCCAATGCTGAAACTGACACCAGATGAGTGACTGCCACAGTGAGCAAACTCAAAACTCAGTGCCGTTACAGTGCCTCAGACTCACAGCACCGCCAGGCAGCCCTGAGGCAGTACATTGTTGTAGGAGGAGAAATCCTCCACTTGCCACTTACCTAAAGTCATCTGATGGACACAAATAAAGCCTCAGTCTACAACAGCGATTGTAGGCGGCTTTGAGTGCCGACCTTCTGGTAACTAGTGCAAGCGAAGGCAGTGACAGCAAAAGACTATTTTAACACAACACTTGAGAGTTTCAAAACAACACACTGTTTTCATTCATAAGGGTAAAAAAAACACCTTTTATGGGCCAACTCCTTGCCAAGTCTTATTCCAAAAGGAGTGAAGATGGCAGCCAGGAGCTTGCAGTGATTTGAACTGTGTCCCCCCAAACAGATGTCTCTAGCCTCAGTCCCTGGTAACTGTGCACATGGCTTTATTTGGAAATGGCGTCTTTGCAGATTTTGTTCAACCCAGGATCTTGAGATGAGATCACCCTGGGTTTGGGGTAGCTTACATAACTCCCGTCACGGGCGTCCCGCTGCGTGGCGCAGGAGAGGACAAAGCGAGGTAGGCAGACAAGGAAAAGGTCACCAGTGGACTGATGCGGCCCCATGCTAGGGACACACGAGAATGTAGGCACCACCCCAAGCGGGGGGGGGGGGGGGACGGTGGGGGGAAGAAGGGGCATGATTCTTTCTCAGAACCTCCACAAGGAACTCGCCTCACAACTCAGGGACTGGCCTGCTGGGAAAAGGCTCCTGTGGAGATGTCAAGTCTCCACCAACTCAAGAAGGCGGGTGGAGTCTGTTCTCTCGGGTCGCTCTGCGTCAGCAGCCCGAACCCACGGCAGTGAGTGTGTGTGCGATGGGAGGCTCCGGAACACACAGGACGGTTTGGGAAGAAGTACAACCGGGCCAGGATGGCTGGACTTCACCTCATATACTTTGGACCTGTTGTCCCGAGAGACCAGTGCCTGGAGAAGGACATCGTGCTCAGGAAAATAGCGAGGCAGCAAAAGAGGGGAAGGCCATCAGTGAGATGGCTCACACAGTGGCCACAACATGGGTCTCTGGCACAGGAACCATCGTATGTTGGGGGGGGGGGGGGGCGGAGGCGGGGCGGGGGAAATCAGGCAGGGAAATGTTTCATTCTGCTGTGCGTTAGGGCCACAATGGGCTGAAACCCACTGGATGATATCAACCACCGCCAAAAATGCGAATGAACCCATTTTTGCTCTCCTAAGGGTATGGATGGCATTCTGTTACAACAGCTGAGGTTCTTGTCACTGCAAAGAATCCCCTTCTCCTGGGCTCTGCTGACCTCACTTTGTCAAATACAAGAGGGCAACCCTTGGTCCTCCTTTACCTTGCTTTGTCCAACACGTGATAGAGCTGAATTCTCCCTCCAATGGGAGACATTTTCTTCTCCGGCATGCTGGCATTCGTGCTCCCTTTGACCCTCCTCTACCTCAGGGGCTGCTCCTTTGCCAAGTCCTCTTGATCACCTGACCTTGCAGGGTTGGAGTGACACCAAGACTCAGTCCTCCCATCGCTTCTCTCCCAAACTCACTCCCTAAATAACTCTCCGTGCTCATGACCCAACCTGTCTCGATAAGTCCTAGGTTGTCATCCCAATCCCGACCACTCCCTGGAACCGAAAACCCTGACATCTACCACCTCTCTGACATGTCAACTGGGGCAGACACAATTGTCTAGGCCACCTCAAATAAGATGTGTTCAAAACAGACAACTTATTTCCTCCCCTGACACCTTATCTCTTCATTGTCCCTATCTCGGTCCATGACAACATTTTTCTAGCTGCTTTGACGGAAAAATAAAAAAATCCCTGTGGGAGTGAGAACTCAACTAAAAACTTGTGCCAAGTTGACTCTGACCCACGTGTTACGACGCCATCTGGTTTTCTGAGCTGTCGCCCTTCAAGAAACAGATCGCCAGGCCTTCACGCAAACCTGTCTCCCCCGGTCCCACGGGGAGACTTTGAACCGTCAGCCTTTCAGTCGGTAGTCAACTCTAAGTCGGAAGTGGCAAAAAACAAAATCCCTCGCCATCAAGTCGATTTCCAGCTCAGAACCACCCCCTGTGCAACAGAGCAGCAGTGGGCCACAGAGGAGTCTGGGCTACGATCTCTGTGCACACAGTTGGCCAGGGCTTTCTTTCACAGGGCTGCGGGGTGGGGGGACTGAAGGAAAACTGCTCACACCCCTTGGGGCTAGAAAGGCAGCTAGCTGGTTGCCACCTCATCTGGCCATGCTTGCCGTGAGGCGGTGGGTTGTTCACGAGTCAGGCTGCTACCATGTCTGCAGCGAGTTCCCGCTGCTCCTTGGGACAGAGAGGAGGCTTTCTGTCTACTCCCCTCAAGACTGACATGCCCAGAAAGCCCCGGGGCAGTTCTACTCTGCCCCACACAGTCCAGGTGAGTCAGGATGGACACAACATCGATGGGTGCGGCATCCAGGGGTGACGAAGTAACTCTGGTCTGGCCAACCAGATCTAAGTACGATTTGGGAAGCTACCTCAGCCTGCCCTTACTATAGCAGCCCGCCCGCCCTTTCCTCTCCCGCAGGCCGGGAATGCCTGGTCTCAGCAGGAGTGCGGAGCAGCCCTCTCGGTCTCAAAGTGACACCCTCCTCCTGAGGGTGTCAGCGCCCCCAAAGAACGGAGTCTGACATGTCAGTTACTAAACCAGTGCTTGCTCCCCTACCCAGCCAGACGGACTCGGGACAGAGATGAACTTCTATTTTATTTGGACCATGACTCTTTGGGCCACTTCTCAGCAGCCATGAACATACATCTGCATTAATATGCAGAATTTGGAACCTGGACATGAATGAACCTCGGGGGGGGTGGGGGTGGGGGGATGGCACTGTCCGTGGATGGCAGTGGCATGGACACGGGTCAGCCAAGGACATGGCTATTATGAAATGAAGAACCAATGACCAATGTTTGGCTACGGCAAGATCATTTGGTAAAACCTGGGGCACCTAGAAAACAGTCTGCGTGCCAAAAGTAATTCTGGGGGAACTGGTTGGGCAAATCGGGATTTGGGTGCTAGTTGGCGCCCGGCCCTTTCAAGCAAGAAGTCCCACAAGGAGTTGGACTCAGAGCTAAAGCTTGGCCCCCCCCACGCCAAGAGAAAGGGGAATCTCGACCGGTCTAGGGAGGGCCATGCTCGACAGACAGCTGGGGTTGGGGCCCTTTTTTGGCCCAGAACTATCTGGGCATTTACAGCCTCATTCTAGGGCCAGACTGGTCCAACATTCAATCCACTCCCCCCAACGTTGACAGTACAGCCTATGACGTCAGTGGGCAGACACTGGTGCTTTCAGAGTGCGTAGTCCCCGCCTGCGGTCTACAGTCAAGGTCCATTTATCTGGAAACTCGAGCTCCAGAGCAGCTGACTGAGCCCACTCGTCAGCCGCCAGCTAGAGAAACAAGAACCAAGCTAGAGAAGCCACTCCAGGAAGGGGGCATTGTTCAATGTCTATTTCAGACCTGGCCCCAAGAAACAGGTGAGGCCCAGGGCAAGAGGCCAGCAGAACCAAGGTGGCCAGAGACGCTGTATTGGAGAGCTGGGCCGGAGTTTTCCATGGCCGGAGGACCCAAGATGCACGTGCACTCCCCATTCTCCCCTTTTCCAAATGGGAATTTTAATTCCCATCAGCCATTCCTACTATAGAACCCCTGGGGGAAGCCAACAGTTAAGGAACTCAGCTGCTAACTAGAAGGTTGAAGGTTCATAAGACGGGTCAGGGGATCTACTTCCACACCCCCCGAAAATCAGCCATTGAACACTTGATGGGACATAGTTCCTCTCACACAATCGACAGAACATTAACTGGCATCGTACTCTATCCCACAGCCAATGGAGCCTGGGGACTTACCGGGTAACTACTCTTGTCACTGAAGGGTCCCTGGACCACGAGAAGTCTGACCATGTCTGGTGGAGAGGTCTGAACACCACCCGGAGAGCCCAGACTCTGAAGCTGACTTGGGGCCATCTCCCCTGGGAGACTGTAGAATTACGTAAGGGCAACGGATGGTCCCCACGTCTGCTGGAGAGAACTCTGGACAGCACACAACTCTCTGCCGGCACGTAGACTCACAGTGGCCCTCTAGAACAGGGAAGGACTGTCCCGGTGGGTTTCCAAGACGTTTAAACCTTTACACCTCCGCTTCCTCCTTCAGAGCGGCTGGTGGGTTCAAACGGTTGGCTGCAGGTAGCAGTTGGCCCCTCCACAAGGCCACCAGGGAAGACTACTTGCTGGCAGGTAGCCGTGGCCACGTGACTCACTTTCTGACCAGCAGGAGTTGCTCAGAGTGAGAAGTGGTGCTTCCAACCTCAAAGGAAAGGGTATATGTCCTATGCCTCTCCTCTCTCCTCTCTGGCTCCGACGCAGCCACAAATGAACTGGGAGATGGAAGCCCTGTGTTAGCCGCAGCCTGGGCCCCTGGTGAGCACGAAACTGACACACCAGCACCGGCCTCCTACCCAGACTTCTATTTAGAGAGAAATAAACACCTACTTGGTTGAAGAAGCCGTGGTTTCGCGCCTGTTACAATGGTTCGCCTGATGATAGCCTGACTCACGCAGTCAGCCAACCCTGGCTCCCTTCTCTCACCAGCTCCGCTGGTCGCCACCCCATCTTCCAACCCTTTGGCTCCACCCACCACAGGCCTGTTCGTCCCTTCCTCACTGTCTCCACCACTACCTTCACCTGCTTGGCCTCCGGTCAGCTCACTGGGACTCCTTCAGGGGCTTTCTGGCCTTCCTCTTTGCTTCACCCTCTATCTATTTCCACAGCAACCAAATTACTGGTAAGGCCCTGGACAGCCCGAATGTCTGCCTGTTAGTACCCTACCCCCAGTCGACAATGCAGGCACGTACTGAATGTGTATCTCATCAAGTAGGTCATTGGTCTTAAGCTAAGTGGCTATTTTTTTGTATCACCAACCATGCAAAAAAGCCTTCCCCACTGCTTTGCAAACTTCTGAAGAATCAAGAACTCTAGTGGAGCCGTGAGGTAGGTGTTAGGCTGGTCACCAGAAGAACAGTGGTTCAAGGCCACCACGTGCTCCAAGAGAGATGGTCAGTCTCAGAAACCCTAGATGGGCCGCCGGTTCGGCGTCAGAACCAACGAGATGGCTGTCGGTTTAACGGTTTGGGATTTCTGAGGAATAGCATCCCATTCCATTTCTCTGGAAGGTTTCTGACCTTCAGCTGCATTCCCACGGGTGAAAAGCAGTCCTTCAACAAGATCTTCAGGAACACGCGTGACAGAACCTCACAGCCCAATGCAGTCCACCTTCCTGTGCCCCCTCATCGACTTGGTGGCTGCTCTTCAGTAACATATGGGATTGCTACTGGATCAAATGAGACCCTACCCCGGTTGCCATTCAGAGTGACATTAGTTTTCTTTCTGGAAGCAGAGTGTAATTTTTTGAAGCCATACGCAGCTCAACTCCGAGAAGCCCCTGGGCACAGTGGTTAAGTGTGCAGATGAAAAGCAAAGGGTTGGAGGCTCGAATAGACCCACTGCTCCACAGGAGGCACGCGAGGCAGTCTGCTTCGGGAAAGTAATCTGAGGGGGAGGGTATCCGTCGTGGTGGCACAACATGGAGAGGATAACCCATGGATGGCACTGAATGATGTATGTCAAAGTTCACAGTGAATGGTGAATGTTTCCTTGTGTGTATTTTTGCCAAAATTGAAAAAAAAAATTACTCGAGTAACAATGAGTGC
>PVJH01032227.1:0-22926 GCA_004026705.1 Nesogale talazaci | reverse complement strand
CCCATCCTATTTGTCCTGGACTTGCTCCTATCCTAGTAAAGACTTCTTGCTATAGGAAAAAAATAAGAATATTAGAAGAATGTTTACTTGTATTTTATTGATCATGAAAAGATATTTTTGCTGCGCATATCATAGCAAACTGTGCCTAACATCACAAAGAATGGAAATTATAGAGCATTTCGAAGTATCCATGCAGAAGCTTTCTCTGGAACAAAAGACAGTTATTCAACCAGAACAAGAGAGTACCCCAGGGCTTAAAATCAGGACAGATGTGTGTCAAATTTGTATATTTGACTATGATTATTCAATCTGTTTGCCTTGCAAATAATCTGAGAACTGGAATTATATGAAGAACATAGCATTAAGTCTGAGGGTATTCTTGTTAACAAGCTCAGACATGCAATTGACCCCATTTTACTTGCTGAAAAAAGGAAGAACTTGACACACTTGCAGATGAATATGAAAGCCTTCAGTATGGATTATATGGAGCCTTCAGTATGGATTATAACTCAATGCAATGAAACAATAATCTTCATGCCTAGACCAAAAGATAACCATGATAAGTGGTTAAAGGTTTGATGCTGTCAAGGATTAAGTTTTACTTCGATCTGTAAACAACACTTATTAAAATAGTGAAATTGTAAAATAGTGAAATAGTAAAATAGTGAAATTGGGAATCAAGCAATATATTATACTTGGAAAATCTTCTGCACAAAACCTCTTTAAAATGTAAAAGAGGAAAGTGTCTAAAAAGGAAGATACCACTTTGAGGAGTCAGGAACACTTGTCCAAAGCTTTGGGACATTCAATTGCTTCATATGTGAGTGAAAGTTAGACTTTGCATAAGGAAGACAAAAAAAAAGAATCACTGCATTTCATTTATGGTGCTAGTGAAAAGCATTGAAAGTACCACGAGGAGTCAAAGGGACCAGGAATTAGGCATCAAGGAACAAAAAAATCAAATCACTGTGTGTCCACCTTGCCATTTGGGATCACTAAGGATAAATATATGCATAAACACAAGTGGTGAAGAAAGCTGATGGTGCCCATCTGTCAAAAGATATAGCATCTGGAGTCTTAAAGGCTTGAAGATTAACAAGCAGCCATCTAACTCAGAAGTAACAAAACCCATATGGAAGAAGCACACTAGTCTACGTGACCATGAGGTATCAAAGGATTTTTTAAAACAAAGTAAAATGTATTGGCTCCCTTTATGCACAAAGGAATAATAAAACTGAACAATCCATGCGTTAGAATTATCTATACTGTATTTCCACATTCCTAAAAATTCTGTTTTGCATAGATCCTTAATCAGTACTCACAAGGTCAGCAGTCAAGATATAAAATGAGGTATTGAATTTGGCAAATATGTCACACTAGAATTCTTCAAAGCGTTGAAGACCTAACATATCACTTTGAGGACTAAAATACAGCTGAATCAAGCCATGGGATTTTCAATCCCTTTATATCCATGTGAAAGTTGGACAATGCATAAGGAAGATTGCAGAAAAGTTGACACAATGGAATGACGGTGCTTCAAAGATGATTTATTTTAAGAAGAACAAACATATGGTTTGCAAGAAAAAGCAAATCTGTCTTGGATGAAGTACCCCCAGAGAGCTCCTTTGAAATGAGACTGATGAGGCTTCATTTCCCATACTTTGGACCTGTCATCACAAGCGATGTCAACCCTGCTTGAGAAAGTAGAAGGTAAATGAAAAAGAAGCAAACCCTCAAAGAGATGAATTAATACAGTTGTATACATAACAGTTGTAAGACTTGGGCAGTGTTTCATTTTGTTATACAAGGATTAGTATGGATAGGAATGACATAATGGTCCCTGACAACAACTGAGTCATTAGGTAGGAGTTACAAAAACCAGGGATAGAAGAGCCATATGAGGTAAGTTTCCTTCACTCTAATCAGGGTTAGAAAGAGCACATTCTTTCTTTTTTTTTTTTTTGAAAGAGCACATTCTATACTGATAAGGGTAATGCAATTGTTTGAGTTCCACTATTTTTCTTCTAGACAGCATTAGAAAGAATAAAACTAGTAAAAGTTCCATATGGCGACAGTGTGACTTCCACTTTACATTAAACAAATTAGGTAAAAACTTCGTTAGAAGAATTAGATTTGATTGATAGTTGCAATCTTAAGGACAGGGTCATGACCTGTATTATTTTTAATCTCTGAGCAAATACCTGCTTGAAAGATATTGTCCACTTATGTTAAGGATTTCTTTTGCTAGTTACCTGTTAGATACATTATGAAAGCAATTTGGATTTTATAGAGAATATTCATTCATAAATAGCTGTGTCTCAGCTTTTCAATTTCCAGTTATTAATATGGATAGTGCCAAAGCGTACCTCAGTTGCTGCATAATTTTTTATTTGCATGATGTGGTACAGACTTAGATAGCATCCTCCTTACAGAATAGTGCCATATAAGATGAAGGTTTCAGGCTGATGTTGCTATTTTCTTTCCTGAAAACATTTTCTGCCACTGTTTTTTTCCCTACAAAGTAGAAATACTTTTACATGTAACTTTATTATTCATATTGGTATCAAATGAATAAATAAAACTACGTGAGTCTTTCTTTTCCATGACAAGAAGAGATACATGAGTACCTAACATTTGTTGTTGATGGTTTCCAGTATTTCAATGACTGTGCATTCTTTAAGGTTATAATAACTTAAAGCATTCTTGATTCTCTCCCCCCACCCTCGCAATCTTTTATTTTTTTGTTCAAATTCTAATCTATCTTCTCACATTTTAGATCATTAGAGTCCTACTTGGGATTGGAGCCGACTTCACTTTTATTTTTCTTTATGCAGTCCTCAGATACTTTCCAAATACTCATCACATGTTGTTCATATAGGAGAAGGCAAGGTCTAGTGTTTGTGAAACCGAGATGGCAGGGAGTCTGCGGAGTGGAACAGACTATCTCATTGAGTCCAGGTCCGTAAATTGTAACACTTTGAGAGGGGAAATTAATTTGAAGGCCTTCTATAGACTAGATTGAGGGACAAAATGTAGGGAAATAAACTACTGGGAAGGATGAATGAGTGCAAGATGAATTTCTCCTTTTCACATTTCACAGGAAGGAATTTTTCTCATTTTTTAATTAAGTGCTTCAAAAATTTCCTCACTGTCCTTGGTGAACTAGTAGGACAAATTTCAGAAAGCAATTATCTACAGTTTTTACAGAAAACAATGCTTACAGTTTCTATCTATTGAAGACTGAGATAAAAATTAACATGCCCAAAATGTAAACCAAGGTTCAAGTAACTAAGGATAAGCAAGAGGTGAAGGATTATAAACTTTGTGTTAGTGATGCTGTCAAACATAAGGACTTGTTTTCAGGTACTGTGTCAAAGACCACAAGTTAAGTGTGCTAAGTAAATAAATCCGCCCACTGATCAGAGATAGATTTATTATCTTTTTAGCAGTAATTATTGAAAATATAATAAACAATAATGTTTAATATTAGTTACATAGTATTGCATAGAACACCATAATAAATTGGCTAAAATATAAATATTGGGAAAAAGAATATTTGTAGGGCTGAGCCCCGGTGGCGTAGTGGTTGTGCGCAGGACTGCGGCCCACTGGGACGGAGGTTCAATTCCAGCAGTGAGCCTGGGTCTCCTACTCCCACCACCGGAGAGCAGTGATGCCTCCCCCCCCCCCCAAAAAAAAAAAAAGAAAAAAAAAAGAAAGAAAAAGAGTATTTGTAAATTTACAATGTAGACTACTTTTTTTTCTCCTCTCCACCTTCCCTTTTTGTTCCCTTTTTCCTTTTCTTTTGGCTTCTACTTTTTTCTATCTCTTTATCCTTTTTATAGTGAAAAGGATCTTGCAATAAAAACTGGAATTAAAATTATGTCAGAAACATAGAATCTAAACTGAGAAAGGCCTTTAGAATCACAAGGTGAAGCAAGTATCAATTTATGTATTCTGATACATGGTAATAGTAACATAATACACTACTATTATTTTTACTGTCACTATTGGTAGAAACAATATTTGTTTTCTGAACATTTTTCATTAGTATTAAGGAAGCAGATGGATATTGGGCTTCTACGGAAGAACTCCCTCAGCACAAGAACACTTTGTTCTACTAATCTGGCACTCTGAGATGCTCACCTTCCCGACATTACCACTGAAGACAAAGAGGGTGCATTAGCAAATGTGCTGAAGAAAGCTGATAGTGCCTGCCTAGAGATAGCGTCTGGGGTCTTAAAGGCTTGAAGATAAACAAGTGGCCATCTAGCTTAGAAAAAACACAGCCCACATGGAAGAAACACACCACCCTATGTGATCATGAGGTGTTCATGGGATCAGGTATCAGGTATCATAGACCCAGAGCAAAAAATTCATAATGTGAATGGAGGGAGAGGGAGAGTGCAGAGTAGAGGCCCAAAGCCAATCTGTAAGGAACTGTATATCCCTTTACAGAAGGATCATGGGGAGAAGACGGCCAGCAAGGGTGCAGTGTAGCACCAATGAAGCATACAGCAATTCCTCTGCCCCCACCTCCCACTATCATGATCCTAATTCTACTTTATGAATCTGGTTAGATAAGAGCATGTACATGGGTGCAGATAAGAGCTGGAAACACAGGGACTACAGGGCAGATAAATTCCTCAGAACCAATATTGAGAGTAACCCCACCAGGAGGGGAAGGTGGGGAAGAAAGAGAAACCAATTTCAATGATCTATCTATAACACCCTCCCAGGAAGATGGACAACAGACAAGGGGGCAAAGGGAGACGTCGACAGTGCAAGACATGAAAAAAATAATTTATAAATTATCAAGAGTACATGACGGAGGGAGGGAGGAGGGAGTGAAAAAATGAGGAGCTGATACCAAGGGCTCAAGTAGAAAGAAAACGCTTTGAAAATGATGATGGTAACATGTATACAAATGTGCTTGACACAATGGATTATGGAAAGAGTTGTATGAGCCCCCAGTAAAATGATTTTAAGAAAAAAAATTAGTGGGTTTTATTGCGGTCACTCTACAGCTAAGTGTCAGAACACAGTGCTAAATCAAGGCCGTCAGATTCCATAACCACACATTTAATGACCTTGCACAGAGTCGAAAAGAGCTGTGTTTGCTTGTTTGGGGGTGGAGATTGGTAGCGGTAGGGAAGTATACCTTCTTGAACCAGAATTCCAGAAAACGCTAGCAATTTAAAGCAAAGTTAGAGCATTTTTATTGAAGAACTTGGTATATCCATAAAGAGAATTCAAGAGCAGGGGTAATTTCATATTGAGAATATTGTCACTAAGATATTTCTTTCCCTTAAGGCTTGAAAGAACAAGGAAAATCTGGGAGGAGACTCTATAAGATTCCTGAGCCGAGCACCCTCCTCCATGAGTTGCTCTTTGATTTACCCAAAGATAATTTCTACAGCAACTAGTCTTGAAAGACTGGTCAGCAACTCTCCAGGGCATAGTTATAGTAGTGGAATTTTACCTAGTGTTCATTTTTTTTGCTCTTTCTAGAAGAAAAAAAATTATTTTATCAATGGCTTGTAAGGAATCATCAGTGACACAAAATTTTAAGTAATGTGAAGTTCATGGCATCAAATGTCATATTAATTAGCAAAGAAGATATTCAAATATGTTAAGAGAGTTGATTTGTGGACAGAACAAAGTGTGATTGAATAAAGAAAATTAAAATAAATCAAGGTAAATCCTTCCATTTTTTTCACCCTAATTTATTAAAAAATCCTTCACTTTTGTACAAATAAATGCTCACAGAAGCAGAAAATAGTATAAGATAGTCTAACAGGTCCCTGCATAAAAGTTTATATGTCTTATGTATTATACATAGGGTTACTAGGTGTCAACCCCACTTGATGGCACCTAACAAGAGCATATGATATTAGGCTCTATGTAAGGCTGAGCCCCGATGGCGTAGTGGTTGTGTGCGAACTGCAGCCCACAAGATTCACAGTTGAAGTCCAGCAGCAGGTCACCAGGAATAAAGCTGGGCTTCCTACTCCCACCAGGGCAGTGATGCCACAAAAAAAAAAAAAAGCAAGCTCTATGCGAATCAACACATGAAAGATGGACTCTAAGCCAACAATGTCAGACTTTCAGACCATGAGGCCGAACTTCTCTCACCTGATCTTTCTTAATTCCCATTTTCTTACTTGACTAGCTATCTCCAAAGGAGCAATTAAAAAGTCTGTTGTTAATACATAAGGTTTTGGGCATGTGGTAGGTACTAAAATACCCAACTTCCTTGGTTCTTTTTCAAATTAATAAAAGAATTATAATGTTAAATATAGGCTAATTATTTGCTTGTGATTCATTGATTGGATAGGCATTAACCTACATGAATCATAATCAACTATGGATAGTCTTGAGAAGAATGGGAATTCCCGAACACTTAATTGTGCGAAGGCAGAATCTATACATAGATCGAGAGGCATTTGTGCAAACAGAACAAGGCATACTGCATTGTTTAGAATCAATTGCCTCATATGCATGTGAAAGTGGGACATTGAATAAGGAACATCAAAGAAGAATCAATATGTTTGAACTATGGTGTTGGCAAAGAATATAAAAAGTATCATGGACTGTCAACAGTATAAACAGGTATTTCTTAGGAGATGTACAAGCAGAAGACTCTTTAAAGGCAAGGATGATAAGACTTAGTCTGAAGTACTTTGGGGAGATTATCAGGAGAGACCAGTTCCTGGAGAAGGTACTTAACTTGGGGATGTGGAGAGCAGCAAAAAAGAGGAAGGCCTTCAGCATGGTAGACTGACACAGTGGTTACGACCATGGAATGGATGGTTCAGGACTAGAGAGTGCTTCATTCTATTGTACATAGGATTGCTATGAGTTACAACTACTTGACTCACCTAACGAGCACAGCAACATGGACTAACCACATTTCCACTTTAACTTGGCAGGTTGGACCCAGAAGAAATTAAATCTAAATCATTTTTTATACAGGAAATATAATTGGGCCCTGATATTTTTCTATAAGAAAAGATATCCCCCCTGAGGAACTATTTATATATGAACTAAGAACTCATTTTAAAGGCTGACACTACTCTCCTAGGAATATTGGTAGAAAATAGGTGGTGTTAAATTTGAGTGGTCTCGTAGATGTCAAAAACAAGATCCAGAACATGAAAAACATCTTAGAAAGTTGAACCACTTGCCTTTATCTTGTCATAATATGGTGGCAGATCTTTCACTCTCTCTGTTAGTGGAGAATACAGTCATATCTTTCACTAAGAACACAATATAAAACTAAAACAAAGCAAAAAGAGGAGATTTTTGACAGAGGCTACACTGCTTACAGAGTGAGGACCCTCTGTTCATTTTCATCAGCGAGGCACTTAGTGTAGTAAGTGCTCAACCTTTGGCCTGCAGATCTGAACCTTGGTGCTACATTTCTTTCTTCTTTGAGAGAAGACAGAGTCAGATGACAGGAAATGGTTTATAATGTAAAAACTAAAATTTGAATTTATATATTGAAATCTAATCTTTGTACTAAAGTTTACATAATCAAGTATATTAGCATTTCCATATTGGTCAGTCGGCCACATCATATCTAAGCCCATTAATTGGAAGAAAAGTCTCTATTACAGATAGAAAATAAGCACCTGATGCCAAAAACAAAATACAAAAACAAGGATGTGCTTACAAAATGTGTACTTGTATTGAAAAAGAAGTCATGCTTCAATGAAAAAAATCACACCTTGATATTAAATATTGGTCTTAAATATACCATAATTCAGCTCATTTTAATTAGAGAAGATATAATATTAACAGTGATTATAGCATGGATTGAACTGCAGAGTCTCTGTCCATTTGAGATCAGGGAAGCTGTCAAACACAGCAGATGATCAATTGTTTGGCCCTGTATGTGTGATGGGGTTCCCAGAGGCATACATGGTTAATAGACTTAGCTGTTGGAAACAGCATTCCACCCAGAGGCAATCTAGTTCTGAAGAATATAACACTGAAAACTCTATGGACTTCTGTTCACATGCCGATGGTGTCATTATGTGTCAGAGTTGACTGCACAGTGTGATGCAGAACAGAGGCTATTTCTCATCTTTGTCTTCAACACACAATAGAAAAGCATATATATTGTACTTATATAAATGTATGGAGAATCTCCGAACAGCAAACTTCTACCTTATTTTTGATCATCCTATGTTTCTTTTATCTTAATGTTTCTTCATTCTAGTGCATAAATTATTGCAGCTGAGTGATTAAGTTTCAGTTTTTTACCAATATTTCCTATCCATAGGTTCTAACTGTCAACAAATCAAGCCTTCATTTAATAGAATACATAATTCTTAGTAGGTCATGTTTCTTGTTAGGAGGATATAAAAGAAAGCTGCTTTGTTCTGTTTTCTTTTTTCTTTTGTATGAACATGACTAACTTTTGTGTGATATAAAATGTGATTGTTGATGAGATGTTTTGTCTAGATTATTGTTATCAGTTAAACATAATTCATATTTTCTAAGAAATTGTTTCTTTGAAATTACCTGCAAATTCAATATATTTATATCGTGTTCTTCAGTTTACTTTTTCCACAGAATTTTATTGTGCTATAACTAGCAATCAAAACCAAATGTCTATATTAACACTAATAGCTAATGGCTAGTAACTACTATAAAAATATTTCCTTTGGGTAATTGCCTTTTCCAATTACCTCAAAAATCTGGGCCTGGAAGAAGAATCTGCCACTATAAAATAAGTCTTGGAATAGAAAAATATTTTCTTGTAAATTCCTTTACAGAATCAGCAGTGTTTTATCATTGTTCAAAAAACTGTTATTTAATTTTCATTTTCCTTTTCATGAAAACTGTCAGTAGACTTTCTGATAAACATTTTGCTTATTTAAGACAAATGTAGACAGATCCTATGTTGTGAATTAGATTAATTCTTAAATATTTCCTTGAATCTAATTTGCAGTTAGGTCAGGACAAGTGCCTATCATTTTTAGATAGCAAGAGCAAGAAAGTGTTGAAACCTGTTGTGTTAGTCTTGGTAGACTAGAGAAATTAATTCATAGACCCTCATATGTTTATTAGAAAGAACTTTATGTACAAGAATACTTGAATACTGGGAAAACATCCCAGTCCAGTCCAGAGTAAGTTTGGAAGTCTAATATTAGCCCTTATGTCTGATACCAATCTACAAAGTCCTCTTCATAGACTCATGAAACACACACAATGGGGCTAAATGCAGGAAGATCACAGGCCAATGGGTGGGAAGACTTGTGGATTCAGTGGTAGTAGAAGCAGTAAAAGTTTATCAGCACTGGCAGTGATTTCCATGTGAATCTTCCAGTGCAGAAAACTAGTGTAGCGAAATGTGTCTGGTCAGATTCAATATCTCCGGAGTAGGCCTGTATGCTGCCTCCAGCAAGCTATCTATCTTCTAAGCACCTCCAAATGGGGTCATCAAGCTCTGACCTGACTGACAGACTAAACTCCATGCTTTAACTCTTAATCCTCTCAAATTGACAACAGATTTTATAACTACCACATCTTTTAATAGCTTTCAAAGCTGCATGTGCAACAAATAAGTTCTCTGTAATAAAGACTTTATTTTTACTAGGCTTTGGTTCAATACATTCCAAATGAGGGAATCTTTACATAGTATTAAAGCCCAAGTAGCAGTTGTGCCTAAACTTGACACACAAACCTGAAAATCACCTGCATATGCATCCACAAATAGACACACTGAGAGTGAACAGTCTACAGAGCTTTAATGTAAACCTTTGTTTACATCTCAGATTAAAAAAGTCTGAACAAGTTTGATGTGTCGTTGGGGTATATTATAATACATTTCAAATAACAAGTAATGCTCTTGATGAATTAATTGTATCTTTACACTATGTTTATCTGAACACTTAGCCACGGAGGATAATTAATGCAGAATGATATTTGCTCAGGTATCATATATATTGTTCAAATATGAGTTCAAGCCCAGTTGTTTAAAGAGAATAATTAATAGAATTTTTTAAATTACTTTTTTGGTGATTTCCTGAGAAATATAGCACACTTTTATGCATATCTGATACAAATTTTTCCCACAGGAAAGACATTTTGAACCCTTCAAAAATAATCATTGACATTGTGCTTAACATCCTGATCTTATAGGGACTTGCCAGAAGTCAATACAGCTGAACTCCAGGAATCTCTCTTGGAATTAATACCTCTATATTATCCATCTCATGGAAAATAAAATAGCAGTTAAGATCCCCAAAAGAACATGTAATCTATCTTGTAAAATTAGTGATCTTGGGGACAAGATAAACAATACTAAGTTTAAGGTGTTCAAAAGATAAAAAATAAATAATGTTATAGTGAGAATTTAAGATAGACACCATAGTGTCTATCTTAGGGGGTAAGAAAATCAACTCAATATTTCTCAAGCTATATAATGTAAATGTCAATTATTTTATCCACATATAAATCAGACCAAAAGTCAGATGTCAGGGACATTTGTCCAATTAACTTTTGTCTTCTTCTGAGAGATAAGTTGATGCTTTTTACTAAATGATTAAGGCACAATTATGTTCAGTTCAAAGTTATTTTACTATCAAGTACAGTCCCTGTTGTGCTTCAATATTTTAATGTGTTCAAATAATTGTCTTGTCAGATCTCTGATATTTGTCCTGTCCCACATTTCAAGAAACTCCTTAATACAAATAAATTATTAACTATTATAGTCAAGTGAATGTGTGATTACAATGCAAACTCTATTCAGAACTTTGGGGAATGAAAAATTATAAACAGCAAATACTTAGTAAGTACTTAACATATATATGCTTACAAGGTGTTATCCTTAGTATAGATATATCATATATAGGAAAACATTAGATTAGAAGTCTAATGATATAAAGAAAAATTACACTAATAGAAATATAGCTGGGGTTGAGCCCCAGTGGTGTACTGGTTGTGTGTGGGACTGCGGCCCACTGGGCTGGCGGTTCAAATCCAGCAACAGCTCTCTAAGAGCATGGCTGGGCCTCCTACTCCCAGCAGAGGGCAGTGGTGCACCCCCAAAAAGCAAAAACAAAACCAACCAACCAAACAAAAAAGAAATATAGCAACAAGTTCAGTCAATTGCTGTCTGATTCCATCACCAAATGTGTCTAAATAATTGACAAGGAAAAATGAACACTAAAAAAAAGCCAATGTTTTTGAACTTGGATTATGGTGCTGTCAAAAATATTGGATATACCTTGGAATTTAGGAGAAAGAAAATATTTGGCTTGGAGGAAGTGAAGCCAAAACATTCCTTAGAAGTAAGGATAGTGAGACATTTCTTTGTTCACGGTAGACATAGTATCAGGAGTGACCAATTGTTGGAAAAGAACATTATTGAGGGTGAGGGTAATCTAATCTCTGAAACGAATTAAACATAGCAACAATTGTTCCAATGGCATAGCACTGGATGTATATATATATAGACATAGATATGTGTGTGTGATACATGTATGTACTAGGGATAACACTTTCTCCTTTTCTTCCTATGTGTATGTCTCCTGCATCTGACTTAGGATGTAGGTCCCAAGTGAGCAGATTTTAACATTAGTAAAGTGGGACACCATTGACTGGAGTGAGGGCTAGAGGGGGTATATTCCCTTCTGATTCTGCCTCCATTCCCTAGCTGGTCATACAGCCTTTTCAAAACTTAGGACTTTTTTTAAAACACCATGGGACATGGGGAAAATTGTTTGAAATTGGGACTGTCCTGCCAAAAGCGGGAAGTCTGGTCACTTGGTTGGGAAACTTCTTGTCCTGTCATATAGTCTGTTGATCCTGAGAGTCATTAGAGGCTAGCACTGACCTGATGATTGCCCTCTGTGTCCACCAGTGAAGACTGTCTGCTTGGTTTGCCTTCAGGTTAATCTGCCCTTTCTCCATTATCCAGCCTAGGCAATTATGTGACTTGGGAAGATCCTCCAGCTTCCAGTCTGCAGCAGTGGGGACTTCCATCTCTCTGTTTGTCTGTCTATCTATCTATCTATCTATCTATCTATCTATCTATCTATCTATCTATCATCTATCTATCTATCTATCATCTAGTCATCATCTCTCTATCATCTATGTATATCTAAAATGAACACTGTTTTTTTTTTCCTACAAAACCAAGTCTAACACAGTTTTCATAGATTAAGTTGGAGAAAAAAGAAGGGTGAGATGAAAAAGGGCCTGCATTAGCATAAAATATTATATTATTTTGAATAGTACATCAATAAGCCTTTTAAATTATTTTTCCTTGGACCAGAATGTTTTACAAATATTTGTGGCTGTAGGTACCAGAGTGTACCTTATTTTTAATCTCTGTTTGTCAGAGCTGTGAAGTCATTCCTGACTCCTAGAAATGTGATGTACAGTTTAACACAACACTTTCTGGCCTTGTGCCTCTTGTAGTTGTGATGTTGGGTCCATTTCTGCAACCACATGTCAAATGAGTTCTCGTCACTCTCTCCTTCCAAATTCCAGTGCTGTCAAGATAGTTCTAACTCTCAGCAACACAAGAGCGCAGAGTGTGTTTTGCCATAATTATTTTCAATATAGTGTATAATAATGGCATCAGGCTGCTATCTTTCTTCTAATTGAGTCAGGATTGTACCCAGGAGGGAACCCATCCTTCCCTGACCCATGTGGAGTTCTTGTTTCCAGGAGAATACCCGCCCACCTGAGCCTACTACCTGCTCTCAAAAGAACCTCCAAGTATGTGAAGGCACGTCCTGAGGTCGAAACAGAATGACACCCCTTCAGTGTGCTCTTCTTATCTGCACTTCTCTGCCACTTCCTCCTGGGCCCTTGGTTAGCTTATGCAGCTCAGCTTCACCCAGATCACCATCAGATGGCAATCCCAGCAGCATTTGGTGAGAGCACAGAGCAGCTTGCATGTTAATGCCCCTGGTGTTCAAGTGTCTCCACTCCCCGCTTCCTCTTTCCCCTGCCCTCATTTTGCTCTCTCTTTTCGCTTTAGTTGCATCAAAGGACTTGAGTTCTGGAGGAAAGTACTCTCATTCAAGGCACATGGCCCATTAAAGAATTTAAAGTGAAATAAGTAGACTTTGCACTATCATCATAAATATGAAATGTTGGATAATTAGAGTCAATAAGTCATTATCCAACATTTTTTGTTTACAGAAATAATAAAAAAGTCTACTGTCCAGTTGTTTTGTGCATTGAGGATGCATGTCTGACTTTAACAAACACCAAGGACTCAGGCGAGAGTAACACTAGCTATGATGCTTAAGGTTATGTGTCAATTTGCCTGTGGTATGGTGTTTAATTACTTGGCAGTTACATAATGATGTTTTGTTAATTGTGAACAGTATAGTCATTTTCTATTTTGCAACAAGATATGGTCTTATTCTATTGGAATATATATCTTTTGACCTTGGGACTATTGGACACTGTCATCTGGCTGACTATTGGCAGCCTGCCTAGCTGCTGCCTATGGCTGGATAGCCTGAATTGTTCTATAGAAGACTACCTGGCACCCGCAAAACTTGAAGGGCTACCAGTGCATTAGCTGTCTCATGCAAGAGAGTTGCACCAAGTCATTCATACTGCTTTAGAGATAAGTTAACTGTTTATTTCTTATGTTAGATAGCTTTCTATCTATAAATACATATATGAAATTATTTGTGGCCTGGTTTTGTTTCTCTAGAGAACCCTAACACACCTCATGACCTCATCTTTGGAAACTAAAAATAAGTAACAATAAATATCTACAAATATAGATATTTGTAGGGGTTTCTTTGCCCTTTTGCTTAGGGACTATTATTACCTTTCTTAAAGGAATGGAGAAACAGGCAATAAGAGTTAAGAGAAAATGGGAGAATTAATTTATGATGTGTCTTAGAGATAGATTTTAGACCTAGAGATCAAAAAAGTTTATAACAACAAAATATATTGTCCTTCTGGCTTCCCCAGAAATTTTAAATCACTAACTACTAGTTTACATAAAAATACTACATTTAATAAAATACATAAAAGATGAGTAAACTATAGCAATTACTTCAATTATAAAAAAGATGGGTCTACACATTCCAGAAAACATCACTAAAACAGTCAGCTGGCATCATCTTATAATAGAAACGTCTTTTTCTTCCTCTATCCTAGAGTAAACAAATTGGTTGTGCTGCTCCAGAGCACATACCTACCTTTCAGTTAGAAACTCTAGGCAAGAAGTTGGAACTTGGGCTTTGATGAGGGTTGCCTCGGTAGCCTAAGGGGAGAAATTTTCTAAGATGATATTGAAATTTATTTAAAGGATCTCTGATCTTGACTTAATCAATAGTAAAATATGTGAATGCTTACTTTGAGCCAACTAAAATGATCCAAAATATATAAAGGAGTTATTAAAAATAAAGATGCATTGCATTAAATTTTTTTCCTCTTTTGCTACTGATACTATTTCCTTTTATAGTTTTTTTCTGCCTTGTGAGTTCATAACATAAACATAGATATTATCAGCAATCTAATAAAATTTTGCCTCTTTCTTATGGTATATGATATATAAACATTTTATTTTTTATTTTTTCTGAGTCAGGCTTTCTAGTGTGTGTTTGAAAGATTGTGAAGCTGTTCATATAGCAAACATAAGTCATTTTAATAATAATCTATTTCATTTCATCATTATTATTGAGAATACACATTGTAAAATATACAGCAGAGAAAGTCTCTATCAGTACATTGATTGCACACTTCAAGTTATTCAACCATTCTCACCCTCTATTTTCTTTGTTCTTTTTTCTCACCTTTTCTATTAATATAAACTTATTAGTTCCTTGGTTTGTATCTAGTTGTTTGATTTTTCTATTGTTAATTTGATCCATATTTTCAGGAGAGCCCATTCACTGGAAAAAGATGACATGCTTGGTAAGTTGAATGACAGGGAAAAAGAAGAAGGTACACTCCAGTCAGCTGCAAGTTACCTGGGATGCATGGAATAACTAACTACTCAAGGTTGGAGATTGAACCATTAGGAAAGGATGTCAAGGTAGAAGACCCAAGTGAATTTCTCCACTCCCAAGTTTTTATTTGCATGCCAAGAGAGAAAATTTACAAAAGTTCAAATACATGGGGAAATTCAAGAGCACAATGACTTCGGGGCAAGATATTTTCAGGATTCATAAATAAATATGCTTACACTCAAGCACATTTTTGACCTGATATAGTCTTTTGGTCAAAGCAAATGTCTCCTTATCATTCAGTATTTGTGTCAAGTTCTTGGAACATGCTGTTATGCAGTTCAAGTTACTCCTCATCTTTGTCATCAGTCCTCTCTGAGGGACGAGACATGGTTTCCCGCAGAGCAAAGCCCTCAAGAGATGAGGGCTTATGTCTGAAACATAAGAACAACCATGAGGAATGCACAGAACTGGGTGGTGTTTCTAGAGTGTTTCCACAGGGTTACTATGGAAACCGACAAAACCAATGACATCAACAAAGTGCATCATCAAAAAGCATCATGCTCAAGGCAGATATTTTTTTTTACTAGTTAAGCTATTGTTTTGTTTTAAGAGAACTTTAGGATACTTTAACAAATTATGTCTAAAAGATTATCTCAGGACTAATTAGCCATTTAAAAATATATACAGTATTGCTTTCAGTAAAATACATTTGAAAATATATACTTTTATTATATATAAAAGGTTCACTAGAAGGACCACTCTCACCTTAGGTATGTACAGCCTCTATGGAAATCTATTTGGTGATTTCTAGAACATATGGAATTGAGCTACCGTACAGCCTAGCAATCCCTCTACTAGGCACATACCCAGAAATGCCAAGAAACAAGCCACGGCTACATATCTATGTCCCAATGTCCATTGCAGCACAGTTTACAATTGCAAACAGGTGGAAACAACACAAATTTCCATCAAAAGACAAATGTATTAAAAAACTGTGGTACATACTTACAATGGAATACTACGCATTACTGAAAAGTAGTGTTGAATGCATGAAGCATATAGCTGCATGGGAAGAACTGGAGGTAATCATGCTAAGTTACATAAGCCATGTTCAAAGAACAAGTGCAAGATGAGTCCTCTGAGATAGGTCTTTAAAAAGAGAAGCGAAAGGAGCATAGGGAAAAGGCTACTGTGTATAAAAATGAATTGGGTGAGGTCCAGGTAATATGGCAGAGGCCAGACATAGTCTAGGCCAGCCAACTCTAAAGGGCTTGGGGGAGATAGTAATGTGGATACAGCCTGGTGATACAGGGCAGGGAGCCAGCGGTGCGGTCTGAGAGCCCGGCCTGGTTCTAAACATGTGCACTGCCAACACCTCCCCCAGAAGAATTTGTTCTAGAGGATAGGACTGAAGTTCATGGAAGAAGGCCACGTCTGACCTGAGTGCATGGAAGCAAATGAAGGGGGTGAAAGAGAGAGTGGAGCGCATGATGGCCCACCAAGCTTTGAGAACAATCTTCCCACCCAGAACAGCCAACACACAGAGAGAACAAGTTGGTCAGCTCCACTATGAGACACAACATCCCTTGCTGAATCAAGGCCCTACAGGGGACAACACTGGAGAAACAGTGTCGGGATTACAGATGTTCATCCCTAGCACGCAGAGGAAAGCACTAAGGGTGTACAGCAAAGCAGTGGAGGTGCGGGGTAGGGGAGCAGAGCATGGAGATCTTGAGAGATAGCCAAGGATAGATTTTGGGGCCATAGCATGGAACCCAATTGGTCTCGCTACTCCCAGAGGTGAACAAATGGACCTTGAGCTATTTATAGGTTTTTATTATTATTATTATTTTTATTTTTCTATCTATATTTTCTGGACATTATTTTTTCTTGTCATCGTTTCACTCTCTTTTGTTACTTCATTTTGATATGTCTTATTTTTTGTACAGCATATCATTTCTGCAGACCTATCTAGACAAGATAGGATAGGTGACTAGTCTGGAGGAGAAAACAACAGGACTGATGGTTATGTGGGAATATGGGCGGGGAGGAGGCGATAGAAAGTAGATGGTGCTGACCAACCTGGGGACAAGGGAACAATAAGTGATCCAGAATCAGTGGCAGTGAGTGAGTGAGAGTCTGAAAGGGATTCTTCAAGGGTAGTGTACAGAAACCTAAATGAAGGCTAAGCATGATAGTGAGATGGAAAATAGAGGAAGGAAATAGGAGGCAAGGGGCATTCATGGAGGTCTCAATACGGTCATGTACATAGGAAAATATATTTACATATGATGAAGGGGAAATATTTATATTTATAATATATTTATAAGCTCAGTGTTAAGGTAGCAGATTGGACTTTCAGTCAAGTACATCCTCAATGCAAGCACACTTTGTTCTATTAAATTGGCATTCTATGATGCTCATCTTCCGGACCCAATTGCTGAAGACAAAAAATGTGGTAAAGAAAACTAATGGTGGCTGAGCTCCGGTGGCGTAGTGGTTGTGCGCGGGACTGCGGCCCACTGGGTTGGAGGTTCAAATCCAGCAGCAAGGCTGGGTCTCCTACTCCCACCACCAGAGGGCAATGATGCCCCCACAAAAAACAAAAACAAACAAACAAAAAGAAAACTGATGCTACCTGGCTATCAAAGGATACAGCATCTGGGGGTCTTAAAGACTTGAAGATAAATAAGTGGCCATCTGGCTCAGAAGCAACAAAGCTCACATGGAAGAAGCACACCAGTCTGTGTGACCAGGAGGGGTCAAAGGGACCAAAAATCAGGCATCAAACATCATAAAATCACATAATCGCGTGCCTACCTTGCCTTTTGGGATTAATAAAGACAGATGTATGCATAAGCAAATGTGGTGAAGAAAGTTGATGGTGCCCAGCTCTCAAAAGATATAACTTGGCGATAAACAAGTGGCCATCTAACTCAGAAGCAACACACTTAAAATGGAAGAAGCACACCAATCTGTATGTTCATGAGGTGGCAGAGGGATCAAGGAACAGGCATCAAGGAACTAAAAATCTTGTTAGTGTAAATGAGAGGGAGTACGGGTTGGGGACCCAAAGTCCCTCTGTAGGCAATGGGCTTCTCCTTATGGAGGGATAGCAAGAAGAAGATAAACTAGTTAGAGTGTAGCGTAGCAATGATGAAACATGCAACATTCCTCTGGTTCTTCGATGCTTCTTTCTTTTCAATGTCATGATCCCAGTTTTACATTACAAATCTGGCTAGACTCTGGTACAGATAGGAACCAAAAACATAGGGAATCCAGGACAGATGATCCCTTCATGACCAGTGTTGAGAGTGGCAATACCGGGAGGGTGAAGGGAAGGGGGAATCAATTAGAAAGATCTACATATAACCTCCTCCCTGGGATATGGACCACAGGGAGCTGGGTGAAGGGAGATATTAGGCAGTGTATGATATGACAAATCATAATTTATAAATTATCAAGGGTTTATGGGGAGACTAGTGAGAAGGGAGGGGAAAAACAGGAGCCAATGCTAAGGGCTTAGTTAGAAAGAAATGCTATGAGAATGATGAGGGCAGTGGATGTACAGATGTACTTGACACACAATGGACCTATGTATGGATTGTGACAAGAGTTGTATAAGCCCCCAATAAAAGGATTTTAAAAAAACCCTAAACTACTCTCACCTTTATAGTGAAGAGCTAATTCTTTGCTCCCCAGTTGAGATTTTTATCTTTACTTTTATATTTTCATTTTTAAACAGTAATACACTATTAACCACCTGTTTGATGGCCATATTTCTGTCTTACTACATGAAGGCATTTATTCATGCTTTGATATGTGTTTCTTTTTCAAATTTACTGACAAGTTTTAAATCATTTATGCACAATTCATCTACTGTCATAAAGAAGAAGAACCGGAGATGAGTTCTGTGGCTTTTGTGGAAAAATAATGATCAATAGAGGATGTCATATTTTCTTTGATCAAAGTAGCATTTAATTTAGAACATCCAGAAACAGAAGTAAGTGGCCTGAGGCTATGTTGCCCTCTGCCACACAGAAATAATTCAAAATCATTTTGCAAGCTTATGACTTTGTTCTTGTCACTTTTAAGAAATGATTAATTAGAGCATAAAGTGTCAGTAGTAGAGGTGATAATGTCTTCATTAGTAAAACAATGTTAATTATCTGCAATTCAGAAATAAAACCTATAAAACTTCTCTAAATTTTTGTCTCCTACACTTTCCAAATGAGCTCTGGTGGTGTCATGGTTATACATCGGACTGTTAACTACCACAACAGCACTTCAAAACCATCAACTGCTTTGTAGAAGAAAGATGAGACTTTATGCCCTGTTAAATCTCAGAAATTCACAGGGACAGTTCTACCCTGTTCTACGAAATCACTACGAGTCTACATTGCATTGATGGGAGTGAGTTTGGTTTTAGTTTGGTATTAAAAAAAATAGGGAGCTGAGCTCTGGTGGTGTATTGGTTGTGTGTGGGACTGTGACCCACAGGGTTGGCGGTTCAAATCCACCAGCAGCTATCCAAAGCAAGGCTGGGATTCCTACTCTCACTAGGGTCAGTGATGCCCCCCCCCCCAACAAAAAGGCCCTTTTTGGTAATTAAAGTGCTTAGTCACCCAAAGGTTAGTGGTTCAAACCTACCACTGGTCAGCAGGAGAAAGGTCTGGCACACTATTCTGATCAATACTGTTGCTGTGAATCAGAACTGAAACAGCAGTTTTTAGATTAAAATCAGGAACATGGCAGCCTACCATTTATGAATGTTAATCCTAATTGTTAACTATAGATATTAAACTAGTTCGGGTCAGTAGAATCACCTGAAATATAGTAAAGAACTTATATTATTTTAAATGAAATGAGCATAGATGCAGAAATAATTGTCAACCTTATGTACCAAAAATATCAGATGAAAATTAATGAAGGTAATACATGAAAATATTTCATAAAATTTATTGACATATTTAAAGTATTTTTATAGAATAAAACATATAAACTGCTAGTTTGCATGTAAATAGATATGATATATAATGTATGATGAAATAAAATTATTAAAAATCTGTCAGAAGGAATAATAGGAACAAATTCAATCTCTCAATATTGATATTTTTGCTGCAAATGTATTCATGAATATGATGATGCATACAAAGGACAAAGTTATGATAGCTTCTTAGATTTAACCAAACATTTTGAGGGGTTCAGTAACAGTGTTTAGAAGAAGAGAAAGGATTATAATCTCATAGATCAAAGGCAACTTCAAGGTCAATTGACATACGTAGTACACAAAACTATGTTCTGCATCCTGCTTTGGTTAGCAGTGACTAGAGTCTTAAAATATCATGAGCAGCCATCTAAATATTTGTGCCTTCCCATTCAAAGGAAAGAAGTATGGTGATAATTGAAAGGCATGTGGAAACATCTACTCCTGTGGATTAATAGACTATGCAAACACCCATATCCACACGCTTGGAACCAGAAGAAGTAGATGAGGCTTTGCCATCACTACCAAGTACTCTGAAAAGGATAAAATTAGAAATTTTTTAATAAAATGGTACAATAGAAGTAAAATGGAATTCAAAGTCATGAAAGAAGATATCAGGCATATTTTTGGGTAGAGACTGGTGGGGCTTCAAGACTATGATCCTTAGCTACCCTTCAAAATAATGAACTATTTAAGATTTAAAAGGGGAGGGGGAGAATTTACATAAGGACGAAATCCAGAAAGTTATAAAAGGAGGAGAAATGGGATCAGTCCTGGAAGGTGGGGGATATTGTGACTTGTGATGGTACAACAAAGTTCCTCACTGGATGAGTTATAGATATCAAAAAAGTTTTATAAAAATGTTACAGCTATAGATACACATATACACATGTCCTCTCTCAAATCTCTCTATATATATTCATGAATATATTCCCTGTCTCTTTTATACCTCTTCAGCCAGTGTGTCTCTCAAGCATCTATTTCTAGACTACAGTTATTGCAGGATTGTGTGCATAACAGTATTCACCTCTGTTCCCTTTAAGACTTGCAAACCTCCCACTGACTTCCTCCACTTCCATCATTGTTTAACTCTCTCCCTTATGCTTTACCTCAGTTAATATTTGTCTACTTGCCTATCTTCTTGCCTATCTTACCTCCTGTCCCTAGTAATCATCACTGAATGTTTCTTTGGATGTGAAAATCTTTTCTTCACTTTTCATAATAGTGAGTTGGAATCTCCTCTGATATTTGTCCTAGATTGATTGAATAATTTACTTGGAAAACTGTCTTTCAGGTCCATCCATGGTATAAGGTGATTCAACAATAGTTTTCTTATTGTGTTGGTGTTTATGTACTAAAGATTCTTTAATGAAAAAAATGTTCTTTAATGGACTGATATTCCCATTTCTTTGCTACAGTGAATAGTGTTTTGATGAACTGAGGTGTGCATATCTCTATTTTTGCTGCAGCTTATATCTCTATGATATACATTAAGTTGAATTTGCAGACCATATGCTATTTCTCTATTCCTACTTTATGAGTATGTCTCATCTGCTTTGTACAGTGATTGCATCAATTTACACTAGCAGTATGGGAGCCTTCCAGTCTCTCTGAACCTGGATTTTGTTTGCTGTTGTCACTGGTTTAACGTTGCTGTTAGTACTGAAGGGAAGTGGTAGCTCATTGCTTGACTTGCTTCTTCAGAATGGCTAATGGTCATGAACACTTCTTTGCGTGCTTGTTGACCAATTTACTATCTTATTTGGTGAATTATCTGTTCATGCCTCCTGCTCATTTTTAATTGGATTATTTGTCATTTTTGGTAGAGATGTTGTCATTTTCTATAAGTTTAGAGATTCATCCCTTATTCAATTTGTCATTGTTAATTTTTTCAGTCTGAGAGTTCTCATTTTGCCCTTTTAGTGAGGCACAGAAATGTCTAATATTTAGGATCCCAGTCATCTAGTTGCCTTCTGCTCTTTATGTAGTTTTTATTATGTTTGATAATGTAGTTTTTCCATGTCTTAGGGCTCCTATATATTTCCCTATTTTTCACTGATTATCTTCATGGTTATAGGTTTTACATTAGGTCTTTGATCCATATTGAGTTTTTTTTTTATATGGTGTAAGAACTGGGTCCTGTTTGTATATCTGACTTTGCCCACATCATTTGTATCTTTTCTCCATCACTATTTCATTCGCCCCCATGTGTTTGTTTTTCAATTAAAATTAATAGCAATCACTTTGTTTCATTCTAGTGATGGGGTTCTAATTCCAGCTGCGTTATTGTACATTTTGCTTCTTTTCCCTCCTTTCTCCAGTTTCCTTTTCCTCTTCCTCTTATTTTTTATTTTACTTATACTCCTTCTTTTTTCTCTGTGTTAGGCTTGTTGCGCCAACTAAGCCTTTGCAGAAACATGTGCGTAGAGTTTCATCAGGTGGCCGCTTGATTGGAAGATGAATTCCTTCTGAAGTTGTCCTCCCATATCTTTTGCTTCCTGGCTATAGCTCGGGAGGGCTGTTGTTTGAGGGAGTCCTTTGCCTCCACCCTGGCTTGTACTACGCATGAGCAGAGCCAACCTGTGAATCATGTGGCTTTGCTTTCTAGAGCTAGCAGTTCTTTCAAGACCTGATTTACCATTCTGCTGTGGCTCACGCCACCTTGTGTAACTTGCTGGAACTTGAGATGATAGTGGGGCCTGCTTTGTAACATTTCTGTGCTACTCACTGTTGCTGCTGCTCTTGCCTGAGAGAAGACTCCACTGTCTACTTCCTGAACCTTAGAACTACAGCCTGCTTGAGTTGAAGGACCTTCAATATGTGAACAGTTACATGAAAGTTAGTTAAACTGAGCCCTCTGTCCTGCTAAGTAATAGCTCTATGTGGACTAATTAGGCATTAATTTCTTCTTGCTACATAAACCTATCCATATATGGACAGGATATGTATATGTACCGGATATGTGTGTGTATAGGTGTGGCAGTCACTTAATTTGGT
>PVJH01032226.1:0-22812 GCA_004026705.1 Nesogale talazaci | reverse complement strand
CCGCCCCCGCCCCGACAAAGTGCCCTGTGTTTGGACAGATCCACTCCCAAGTCCCTGCCTCTCGGTTTGGGACATCTTTCTTTCTCCAAAGAGGGACGCACTGGGCTGCTAACTGCAATGTCTGCAGTTCGAAACCATCAGCTGCTTCATGAGAGAAAGCTTTACTCCTTAAACCTCCCCAGGGTCGCTATGAATCCGAATTGACTCCGTGGCAGTGACTTTGGCTTGGGGATTTTGGAGGTCCGGAGACAGCAGCGGCTGGGGCCCTGGCACCTCTGGTGACCTGCCCCCGCACAGACTATTGCTGTGTGTCTGGGAGCAAGTCCCACTTGCCATCGCTCCCAGGAGGAAGCAGGGCTGACTGTGCTCGGGAGCTTCCGAGGGGGCAGTGCTCACAGACCTGGCTCACCAGGTCTTTGCAACATCCGAACAGCGGGTAGGTGGGAACCATCTTTTTGTTAGCAGTTAAGTGCTTAAGCACTGGGCCACCAGGACCCCCTTTCCTCAGAGACGACTGCTTTGGAAGCTCTAAGGGGCCATTCTACCCGGTGACTGGGTCAGAATTGACTCCCCAACACGCAGCGTCAAAGCAGCCCCCAGGGAGTCCTCCAGGACCCCTCACCACCCCCACCAATCCCATCTGACCATCTCTATCCTCCACCACTGCCGGGAGTTCTGACTTCTCTCCTGCAGGCAGAGCAAAGGCCTCCTGCCCTATGTCTGCCTGTCCAGGGACCAACACGGGAGCCAGACACACAGTAGGTCCATAGCAGGCAGCAGTTCCGGTGGGGGACACACTGAATTTAGGGCCTGGGACGCAGGGGCTCCAGCCCTGCTTCTTCCACCAATTAGCCCTGTCCGGGGTCACTGGCTCAAGAATTCCAGGTGCTGGCTGGTGAGACGAGGAAGCAGTCAGAGACAGAGATGAGAATGTGCGTCTGAAAGAGCCTGGAAGATTCTGCAGCATTGTACCAAGTCCAGGATTATTTTTGGACACCGGGTTAGCAATTAGTCCTCGGGCCTCTGTAGCTACTCTCTGTCTCCATCTGCTGACTGCCCGGCCCTGTTCAGCCCTCCAAGGTCCTGCCTCTCGGAAGAGTCCCTCACCGCCCCCCCACCCCCCGCCTCAAAGTCACCCTGCACAACCTCTCCCTGGACACACAGACACACACACACAGGCATGCAGGCACACGCATGCTGACACTCCTGGGACCCCCTGTTCAGCCAGGGTCAAGTCGGCCAGACCCTGGGGGAGGGGCTGGGCCCAGGGAGGGGGCAGCAGCTCCATGGGCTTCTCTGGTGTCCTATCCTGCTTCCTCTCAGTGGCTGATTGCCAAGCCGTTGTCATCTGGGCAGACTAACCACTCCTCCCACCCACCCCAGAGAAAGGATCCCCCCACCCCTCCTCCCTGGAATTTCTATCCTCTCTCTGGGGTGCTGTTGGAGAATTCCCCTTTCACGGCCTGCCCAGCCTCGGAGCCCATCAGACTGTCCACAGAGGCAGTGCGAGGATGGGTCTGGGGTCTGCTTTCCATGTGTGACTGGGGTCAGCCGGGACCACTTACAGATATGGTGGTGACCGCGGACGCCTGGTGGGAGGGCACTTTCTTTCCATGCAGAAGGCCCAAGTTCAATGTCGGGCTGGTGGACCTCACACACACATCGCCCCCCCCTGCCCCCCGCCGCCCCCTGGCCTGTCAGTGGAGGCTTGTGTATTATGATGACACGGAACAGCCAGACTTTGGGAGGAGAAGGCTTGATGACCTATGTCTGATTGTTGGAAGCCTATGGGTGCCAATAACCCAGCCCCCTGGGGGAGGGACCCCATGATTTGGCAGTGGGGTCCCACCTTGGCTAGCAACAGTGCTGGAGACCTGCACAAGCCTCCGAAGGGCTTGGAGCCGCCAGAGAGAGCCAGGCGAGGGGAAGGAGCCGGGCAGCACAACCAGGCCAGGCCAGGCAGGGCCGGGCGAGGGCTCTGCTGTCTCTGCCTCCTCCTCTGGCCCCACTCTCCCCCTGCTCAGAGCCTAGGGTGCTCACTGTCCTTGGGAAGTCAGGCCATTCAGCCCCCACACCGGGGTTCACGGAGGACACTTCCCAGGGGCTGGCCTCTAAAAACCTGTGCAAGTCGAGGCGTTGTTCTGGGAGGGGCGTTGTGTGGGCCTGAAAGGACTCTGACATAGTCCTGTCCTCAGGGGTTGGGACATATGGGTGCCCCATGGACACACAGGCAAGGGAGAGAGTCATTCTAACTGCGGGGTAAGGGCAACCAAGGTGGGCTGCACAGAGGAGGAGGTCTCCAGACCAGGCCTCTGGGTAGGATTCCAGCAGGCACAGGGCGTTCAGGAAGGAAGGGGATCACTGAGGACTTAGCAGAGATGTCCCTTGTTCAAATGCTACCACCAGGGAGAGTCCAGGCTTGGAGGACGCTGGCTGATACCCCATTCAGTGGGACTCTCCAATCAGTGAGATGTTCCCCAGCATGGCCCAGAAAAAGGTGTCTTCCAAGCTGGACCCTGTGGCACAGCACCACTACCACCACCACCACCACTTGTGGCATGGAACAGTGGCCTCAGGGTGCCAAAGGGGGACAGAGCCAGCCAGGTCTTAAAAGTCCTACAGAAAAGAACCTCCTCACGTTCCCCGAGCACCCATTCCAGGATTTCACAGCACCTCTCAGTCAGCCAGGAAGTCCTTCCCTCTATCTAACCTACATCTCTCTTGCTGTAATGTACACCCACCTTGCTTGGTGAGGGGGTGGTGGTGCGCAGGCACAACAAAGCACAGAAGCTGAAATGCCTCACCGGGCGCTGTGTTTGCGGTTGGGGACGGGGGCGGGGGCAGAGACACAACCCCCGGCTCTAACAAGACAGGACAAGGCACCCTTTGTCCCCGTGATTAATTTCCAGGCCTGGGGAAGGGCCAGGCGGGAATGTCCTCTCTTTGGGCCTCCGAGGCTTCCCTGACCCAATTTAGAAGCCGTGTTTCATGGGCCTTGGTGTCAGGCCTGCCTGGGGAGGTCTCTATTCCCAACACGCTCATGAATTTTCCAGGGGTTTCATCGCGCACAATCGGAGAACGATTTATTAAGAAGATTAAACCCCCCAAATATGCTTCTCCATGCTCCACAAGACATGGCAAATCTTTTCTCCGGTGTCAGTGGGCTCCCTCTGGAGCAACACTACAACTCCACAGAGTAATGTAGCCAGAAGCCCTGACCATGGCGGGAGGGGGGGAAGCCAGGTGGGGAGTGGGAGACCCCGGCGAGAGTCCAGCTGAGTGAGGGGGTGGGGAGGGGGGGCGCGAGGGTCCCATGACACAGCCCAGCGTGAGCCGGAGCCCTGAGAAGAGCTGGCTCTAGCAAAGACCATACTGGGATATACTGGCCCCTCCCCAACCCCCTCCCCCCACGCACCTCACCATGGGCCTCTTTGACCCTGCAGGCACTCTGGGACTCACAGGGTGAAGTTAGCCTAGACCCATGATTCTCCACCTTCCTCCTGCCATGACCTCCATACAGCTCCTCATGTGGAGGTGACCCCCCAACCATACCATTATTTCTGTTGCTACTTCATCACTGTCATTGTGCTACTGTTATGAATCGGGCGACTCCTGTGAAAGGGTTGTTCGACCCACAGGTTGAGAACTGCTGCCCTAGACCCTTCCTCTTCTGGGCCCCGGGGTCCCCACACGGCCATTGTACCAGAACGCCCTTCCATTCCAGTCCAGGACCACCAGTCGGCTGGGGTCTCCGGGAGGGCAGAGCCGGGCAGGAAGCCACCAGAGAGTCATGAAGGAGGGTGGGTTTGACCTTTCCCTGGGAGTCTGCACTTAGGGGGCAGAGGAGGTAGGATGTGAGGCCCGCTGGGTAGAGGGGCTGAGGAAGAATCGCGAAGAAGGATCCCAGGCCAGGCGCTTTGGGACAGTGAGGAAGAGAGGCCTGAATTCTCGGGTGGGAGCCGCAGAGGTCCAGACTCAGTGGGGTATGCACCCCACACCTGGCCTCCTCTCCTGTGGGTCACCAGGAATTGACCACAGCTAGAGAGTGTCCAGAACTGGTGCAGGCCGGACCAGGCTCCCAGAACCTCAACCCCGCTCAACCACCCTGTGCAATACATGCAGCTCTGCTCTGAGTCTGGTGAGAGAGGAGCTTGGTAGACAAGGCTGCGTCACTCTCAGCCGGAGGAGCCAGGACTCCAGCCCAGAGCCTGAGGTCTGAGCCTCCTTCCACAGCTGGCATGGTTTCCCGTCTGGGTCCCCTGCGGGCCGCAGGACCCCCCATTCCTATGCTGCCCCTCCTCCTTGCCGGCCTCTAGACCCGGGTCCTCCAACCAGGCCTCTACCCAGCAGCCAGCAGCACGGTGCTCAGATTCAGCCCTGGCCCACTCATTCCCTGGCTACAGCTCTGTGGGCCCCCATCACTCCTGTCCCCATAGCCCCCTACTCTCTCTCCCAGGGCTTCCAGTAGCCTCCCTTGTCCCCAGCCAAGCACACATATGCCAGCCCACTGGCCTGCATACCTCTACTTATGCTGAGCCCTCGACTTGAAGTGTCTCTTTCTTCAGAATGCTCCAGGCCACCTCCTCCAGGAAGCCTTCCTGGGATCTTTGACCAGGCCCCTTGACGGTGATCTCCTTCTCTATTTCCCGCCATGCAGGAGCTCACTAGCACCTTCTACAACTGCTTTGTGCACCGTCCTCGCTCCTCACTCTGCTCCTGGTGAAGCCAGATGCTCAGAGTGGTGGGGGAGGCATGGTCCCTTCTGGAAGAACTGTCTCCCCCACCAACGCCCAGCACACACGAGACAGGCTTGTTTGTTGCAGCCTTAAGTCCACTGGCTACCAGACCCCCTCAGCCCAGTCTGTGAGTGACAGCCAGAGCGGCTTGAGGGCCCCTCTATGAGGGTCTCTCCCAGGGTCCAGCAGGGGTTTTGGACCCTTCTGTGTGGGTACCAGGGACCCAGTTAACATCTCATGAATGTTTGGGGGCCCTTCTCAGAAAAAAAAAGTCCTTAAATGCACAAAACAAAATGCCGAGGGCCATGAGGAAGTCTATTCCCTGGAGACCATGCTATAGTAAGCACCACACTGCCTTCTTGCAAATCGTAGCCTAAGATCCAGGCACTGCCACTTCAAAGCCGTGGCAAGCAGAAATGGTACTGCAGGATACCTACACGCAGTATGACGTGACAGGAACGTTTCTGGACTTCTCACGGCGACTGAATCCTGAGAATTGCTAATGGCCCTGGCTTAATAGCACCTGTATTTGAGATCACAGGAATTACACTGTGCACTTGCGATCAGAATTTGGAGGAAACAAAGACTGGAGAGTTGGGGTTTGTTTCCCCCACTGCCCTTTTCTAAGTGCTGGGATGATGCAACTTCCAACCAGAGGATTCTTGGGTTCTGGATAAAACTCAGAGGTGGGGGCTTAAAGGCAAGTGTGTTCTGGATCCTCCCTGGCCTCCTGTGAGCTCCGCCTCCACCGGCCACAGTCAGTCTCCCCATAGAGTGTCCTCAGTTCAAAGTAGCCAGAAGCCCTTCTGGGTGGCAGGCTTGGCAGAGCCTCTGAAGAATGTCCCCCTGAAACTGCTGTCCCCCGGACAGCCCGACTTGAGGCCTCGGGGGGGCGAGGGAGGCCCTGGCCACCTCCCAGGGAGCGTGTTTTATGTCCTGAAAGAGCAGGGCTGACAGGTGATAAATTGCCTAGGAGGCTGGAGTGGGCTCCGACTGTCTGCCCGGCGCCCGCCCAGCCACCCCACTGCACCCACCACTGCCTCTCTGAGGGATGAAAGCACCATTAATTACCTGGCAAGAAAGGGCGCCGGGAGGACGCGCCCAAACACTGCTCGGAGATGTCTCTGGCCACATTTTCTGGATGTAGCGCCAAGTCCGGGAGCCGGCTGTCAGCACGGCCTCCCCGTCACCAGCCAGCCAGCGATGCTAGGGTCTCTTCCTCCTGGGTACTTCTGGGCTGCCCCCCAACCTGGGTCCTGTCCCTGGACCCTGTGCCTCTGAACTTCCTGTGGGTCCCTGAAGGGACTGCTTCTGTAACACCGATCGCCAGGTGGGGATGAGAAACAGGAGGTGAGTCCACTGTCACCTCCTTCCCATCCAGCAATGCTGCAGCAGCATCACTGAGTGGTGTGGATGGCATCTCTGTGGGAAGCTTCTATGTTGGGACGCACCCTCACCATCACGACACCCCACACACATTGTTATATTGTGGCTCGAATCCCGACAACACCCAGGCTCCCCACACACCAGTTGTACTGGGCAGGCCTGCACTCACTACTGTCAGGTGGGTGTTCAGGGAACCCCCCCCCCATCACACCCGCCTCACCTGTGTGTGAGAGACACTGTTAGTGCATTTCATAGGTGTGTGGAAACTGAGGCTCAGAAAAGTTTGGTGACAGGTCAAGGAAGCCAAGATTTGGAACACAATGCCTCCAATTGATTCTCGCCCTCTTAGTCCCTGCTAATGAAGTGAAATGAGAAGGAGAACAGTGCTGGTGCAGGATGGGGATGGAGCTGAGAAATCTCCCAGACCGAAAAGAGCATGGGCTAACACCCCGTGAGAAAGGCTGTCTCCCTCTGAGAAACAAGGGCAGTGTAGGAACCGCAGAGCAGCCACACCTCTTGACTAGCAGAGTCGAAGACCACAGCGCCCTGCTCAGAGCTGGCAGCCGATTGCACTGCTTTGAATGTGTATTCTTCTTCCCTGGCCAGGCAATGACTCCATCTTCCATGTCAGGCTCCCGCCAGGGCTCCACTCAGCCTCTTCCGGGCCTCCCACTCCAGGTGTCATTTGGGTCTGTTTGGATTGCATTTTGCTGGACAAGACTGAAGCGGTTCGAACCCGTTTGAAGCCCTGCTCCAGATGTCCCCTTTAGTAGCTTTCTGGTCCCTGAGTATGCCCACTGCAACTACTGGTGATCAGAGAAGTCTCCCTCAGGGAGGTTGACAGGTACCTCCCTAGGCCGCTGCTACACTCTCATGGTCCTGTCCTGAGGCTTCCTCTGCACCACACAGCGCCGAGAAAGCCACTTGAGTAGCCACTGAGTGGGCTCTACCCCAGGACCACCTGGCCCCTCCTTCAGCCCCAGCTCTCATAGACAAGAAGGTCAAGGCCACACCACCTCTTACCGCAGGCGGCAAACTGCTCAGCCTTTCTGGAGGCCAGATGGCAAAGTTTACCAAAAGCTAAAATCGGATGTCTGGGTGACATTCCTATATTCTCTCCCGACATTCCACCAGATTACCTCACCCAAGTCCCTGAGGACAGGTAGGCAAAAATGGGTCGACACCCTGTTTGTAGCAGGAAAAACCCGTAAGCAGTAACCCAAGATGAGGGATCTGTCTAAATAGAGGACTCAGGCTCCCTTTCTGAATGTGGAGCGGTGTGTGAGCATACGTGAGGTGACAGCACAGCACTGGAGGACAGCAGCTCTGGGGAAGCCCGGAAGTAGGTTGTGTGTGTGTGTGTGTGTGTATTAGTGTGGTGTGTATTGGCGATGGGGGGGGGGAGTGGAGGACAGGGGGATGATGATGGGATAAATAAGGGAGTCACCTGGTTTTAATTTGATCCTCTTCTTTCTATTTGGTTTTTATTTAAAATCATGGGATATGCTGCCCTGATCATCACAATCCACCACTCACCGGCCAGGGTGTGGCCCTGTGGTGGCTTATGTCTTGCCGTGTGGCTGGACGCTGTACAATGGGGATTTCAAAGACCAGCAGGGTCCCTCGTGGTAAACAGACTTTGGTGGAGGAACAAGCCTGGGAAGAAAAAGGCACAGGCGGTCCCCTCTGAGGGACTAGGCACCAGAGACCTTGCGAACAGCAGTGACACCCTGTCTGATACAACTTCCGAACTCGAGCCCCTCGGGGTAAGAAGCCCTCAAAGACAACTACACCCATAGAAAAGCACCGCAAAGCAGGCTGGATGCAGAGGAGGATAGCGTGGAATGAAGGGTCTGATTGCTGACGTCAGATAGGGCTTGGCCGAAAGCAGAGACGACTAGAAAGATGTTTACCTATACTCTATGGACTATGCAAAGGTATTTGACATTTTTAATGGGATCATTAAAAGAAACCTAAACAATGGAAATTTAACTCTGACCATTTAACTCTGCTCGTGTGGAACCTGTGCAGAGACAAGGAGACAGAAGAGGGCAAAGAAGACCGCTTGATTTTAACATCAGGAAAGGTGTGAGACGGGTTGGTGTCTTTTCAACGGCACGTACATTCACTCTGCATGTTGAACAAATCCTCTGAGGGCTGGTCTACATGAAAAAGAATTCGGCATAAGGATTGGAGGATGGTTTCTTAACCAACCTGGGGTATGCAGATGGCACACCTTGCTTGCTGAAATCAAGCAAGACTTGACACCCTTGCTGCTGATGAAAACCAAAGACAGCAGTATAAACCGTAGCCTCCCGTGTGCAGGGCAACTCGATGTAGGAAAGACAGCCCTCGCCCTCCCATCCAGTTCCAAAGGCAGTCGCCTGACATGCGGAGAGAAGACGGAAGCTGTTACGAATTTCCGCTTCCTTGGACCTGCAGTCAATGCCTGGTGGCCCTCTGAAGTACAAGGACCTCTGTAGACTGTTAACGAGCAAAGATGTCACAGATGAGCCTGACTGGGCCTCGGTGATTTTCAATGACCTCACAGGCACGGGCAAACCGAACAATGAACAGGGAAGACGACAGAAGAATGGATGCCTTTGTTTTATGGCATTGGGAAAGAATGCCGACTATCCCCTGGACTTTCAGAAGAGCAAATGTATCTGTCTTGGAAGAAGGACTGCCGGCAGTGGGGGTGGTCGGACTTCACCTCACAGGCTGTGGACATGTGCTCGGGAGAGACCGGTCCAGTGAGATCAAACATGGCCATTGTGAGGATGGTGGAGGACGGGGGCAGGGTTCCCTTCTGGGATGCTGGTTCCGTGGCATTACCACACCACCACCACCAACACAGTAACAGCAAATCGAAAGTCTTCAGAAAGCAAACAGGCCACAGAAAACCCATAGAACACAAAGGACCAAGCCGAGCAGAAACGATGAGGTTAGGCTGATGGTCATAACACGTCAATCTCTCTCACTCTCTCGCGGCCATCAAGTCGATGCCCACCCACGGGGGCCCTGCAGGACAGGGTGGAACTGTCCCTGTGGGGTTCTGAGACCGTAAGTGTTTACAGAAGTCAAAAGTCCCGTCTTCCTCCATCAATTATGGCTGCACGAACACAAGATGTTCATAGCGGGAGAGAGAGAGAGAGAGAGAGAGAGAGAATGCGAGAACTCTCTGTACTTTCTGCAAGCCGAAAACCGTGCTAAAAATAGTCTATTCATTAAGAAAGAAAAGGGGGGAAAAAGGCAACAGAACCCTGGCCTCCTGATTCAGCATTTCCCCAGGTCCAGTCTCGCAGTACCTCCATCATCCTCGAGCCCGCCTGCACTGCCAACCTGGCTCCCACCCTGGGGGCAGGGGTGAGGGGATCCCACCCCTGGATGTCTGCACACACAGCTTCCTCTGCCTGCAACACCACGACCCCTGCATTCCCACATGTTCAAAGATCACTCACTGTGGCCCTGAGATTCCATGTCAATTTGCAGTGGCACAGGAGTGGAGTCTAACCTGCCAGTGAGGTCACAGCTTGGCGGTGCCCCCAGGAAGTGCTACCTTGTTGTAAGACAGACACTGGGGACCTCTCCCCTCTCTCTCAGCTGTCCCTTTAGCCTTCTCTTTGCTGTGCTTGCCTCCCGGGCTGGCCCCTTGGGGGCTTGCCCGACCCTGAGAGCGCCTTGCCCTGTTCCCCCTGGCGGTGGATCCTGGTACCTCTGCCCCCACCAGTCTGTGTTCTTCCACCTCCTGCTTCACCTTTTTGTGTCACCGGCCAACAGCTGTCTGAAGAGGGCTCTGGCTGGCATCAGACCCAGGGACCTAAAAGCTTGGCTGGGCCGGGATGCCTTCCGGATAGCAGAGTACTTCTTGACATGAAGCTCTTTCTGTTACACATGTGATTGTCATTGGTTGTGTTTCTCTGCACCACCCAGCCTAATGTGCCCACCCTGGTTGGCAAGAAAGGTTTGAGCTTGTACCCAAAACCATCCTGGGAGCTCCCTGCTGGCGACCAGCTTCGTCAGCCAAGAAACCCCACTGAAGTCCGTCCATGCGGCAGCTCTCGGGGGTCCTCCACATCACATGTGGGCAACACAAAACCCACAGCTACCACCACCCACCCTGAAAGGCCCCTTTCCATGCCCTGACCCCTGGAAGCGTCCATCTGTGGGTAGGTCTCTCCGGGGCGCTGCCCCCCGGGGTGGACCTGGGCGCGCCCAGGCACACGTTCATGAAATGTCTGTGGAGTAGCAGGTGGCCCACAGGGCCCGTTAACCAAACATCCCTGCAGCCCTCTCTGAAGGGCTCTCTAGGGCCACGCACTGGGCCTAGAATATCATCATAATCTCACCTGCCTTTGTGGGTGGGAGGTTCCCCGGGGGAGGGCCCACCTCTACCCCTGGGCCCTGCCCCTCCCCTCACCTGGCGGAGGAATGACATCTAGAGAGCTGGAAAGATGAGCACCCTGCAGAGTTGGACGGAGCCGCTCATGACCAGCTCGACACCGGGTTTGTGCTTTGGGTCTATTGCAGACAAGTAAACTGAGACTTGGAGAAGCGACCTGAGATAGACAACTGCAGCGCTGACCACCCTTCCCACCTCCTTTCACAGGTGGCTGTGATTCCTCTGGGGGGGCAGGGCACAGATCCAGGCCTAGGAACACCAAGCCTAACCAACTCCTGTCTCCTGGTCACTTGCAGCCTGGTAGGCAGTAGGGGACAGAGGCAGGAGACTGCCTCTAAGACCAATTTCTGGCAGGAGACAACACTGGAGCCAAGACCAGGAGGTGAGAGAAGCCCGGCCAGAGGTGTGCAGATGGGCAGGCAGTGGGCTGGACATACCAGGAGTGGACCCAAGACCCTGCCGAGTCTTGGGCTGGAGAAACTATTCCAACTGATTAGGTGAGGGGAGAGGAAGCTCCCTTCCCTCCGGCGAGAATGGGTGACTACAGAAGAGCCAGAAACCTGTGGATCTTGAAGATGAAGAAAACTTCGACCCTTATACCTTAACCCCCACTTGACAGATGCTAACCCCCTGGCGAAGGCCCCCAGGCCCAGCCAAGCCTGCTGGGTGATTTCTGGTGGTGATGGTGTCACTCTGGCCAGGGAGCAGGCTGTTTCCTGTCCCTACCCAGACCCCAGCTTGGCTGTCGGCCACTGACTGTGCTGACTCCCAGGGGCTGGGTATTTCTGAGCTAGTAACAACTGGCATCTGTTAATTATTAATATAATCATTCCTGCTTTGCTTACACTCCAACCTCACCCCCAGTAGCCCTGGCCCTGAGCAGCAAAATCTCCCTCTTACTGCGATCGGGGCCATTCCAGCCCATAGCCACCCTGAGAGACAGCAGGAAGACCCCTGTGAGTTTCCAAGCTGTAACTCTTTGACAGGAGAGAGCCTGTCTTTCTCTTCCAGCAAGGCTCCAAGAGGCAAAATCGTATCTCCCAGTGGACAAACGGAGGGTACTTCCACTCAGGCAGGTGGAGGCGGGGGTGTCACTGAGCCCAGCCTCCCCAACAAAACCAAGATTGTATCGCCTGCTAGGTATGGGACGTTGAAGTCGACCTAGGACCTACTTGTAGGGGACTCACACTGGCCCCCATTTCCAGAGGGACCTCCTGTCTTCCAGAGAGGAGGCCCTCTGAGTCAGGCCAGCTCCCCGCCCCCACCGTTCAACCTGGGACTTCCAGGTCGAGTCTTAATCAAGTGAGGGGCAAAATCATAGATTCTGGGGAAGGAGCCAAGGGACGAGAAAGAAACCAAATCAGTCACGCCACTGCGAGTGGAGGCAGGGCGCTGGCTGGACGGGGACCTGCACTCCCTCCAGCTTTATGAATCCGCTCAGACAACCAAAAAGATTTCGACTTGCAGGAGCAGCGCCAAAGGAACAACATTCCAGGGAGGGGAGCCTTGAGGACACGGGGACGGGGAAGAAGCAATGGGCAGCTCAGTTGACTGAACAAACCAACACACAAAAGCCTCACCGCCCTCATGTAAAGTCTGACTGGTGGTAACCCTATAGTACGGGGGAGAACTGCCTCTGTGGGTTTCCAAGACGGCCACTCCTGACAGGAGCGGAACGCCTCGTCTTTCTCCTGCCAAACAGAAGGTGATTTCGAACCACTGACCTTGCGATGAGCAGCCCAAGGTGGACTTGGGGAAATGGAACTGAGAAGTCTGGGGTATGCCCTGGGGGAAAAAGAAAGTCTCTTGAGATGGGGGAGGGGGCTGATTAGACCCCGGTGTAGAAAGCACACCTGGGCCATGCTGACAGTGGCTAGGAAGAAGATGAGAGAAAGGGGGCTACAGTAGCCAGGTTATCCCCCTAAGGGCAGTGAGAGTCAGCATGGGGGGAAGGTGGGGGGACAGGAGGCACTTCCCAAAGAGACCTACCTACTTGTCTTACACACTGTGGAGGGGGTGCGGCAGGAAGGGAAGGGGGGAACATAGCACCCTTGGCTGGGTGACCTGAACCCTGCACAGAAAAGAGCAGAGTCGGGTGGGGTGGGGTGGTGATGACGAGAAGCTGACGACATCAGTGAGGGAAGTGGGGTTTAGGGGGAAGAAGTTCCATGCTGTGCCTCAGAGTGAAAATCACTTCGGAATTCAGGTGGTTTCGAACTGCTGAAGGTGTGAGATTTGGCAGGAGGCTTTGGACTAGTTACTTCTGGTCCAGGGACCACTGACGGCTGGGCATGAATGTGGATCCTGTAAGATGAGGAGGGCACTGCGCGGGCCCACAGAGGTCCCAGATGCCCAAGGAGCAGGAGGTGTCAACAGAGAGGCACTGGAGGGCCAGGGAGGGGCAGCTGGGAGACTGGCAGAGGCTGAACCAAGAATAACGCTGGCATCATCAAAGCTCATAGAGAGAAAGCGGAGCCGGAAAGCGTGGGAGAGAGTTTGTTAGCACTGAGTTACCAGATCCAACAATAAATGCAGCAGCAGAAAGACAAACAGACCAATACGGACCTCGTGAAATTCAATCATTCATTTATCCAGACTTTATCCAACAAGTGAAAAAGATAAATTATAGGTCAGGAGGGAGGGTGGAAGCCTATGTCTGACAAAGGTCTAATGATCGAAATATGTAAAATACTCCTACAACTTCACAACAAAGACAGACAAAGGCCCCGAACAGACGTTTCGCTGTAAAGGGTGTTCAAACGGTCAAGAAGCACACGAGACCATGTCTCATCATCAGTAGCCATTTTAAAAATAAACAAAACTCAACCCATCACTACAGAGTCCATTCTGATGGGCAGAGGGCACACAAGAACTGAGTAGACTTGCCCCACGGGCTCCCAAGGCTATAAATTCTTTTTTTTAAAGGAAAAATTTTATTGGGGGCTCAGACAACTCATCAGAATCCATACACCCGTCCATTGTGTCAAGCACATTTGTACGTTTGTTGCCCTCATCATTTTCAAAACATTCTCTTTCTACTGAGCCCTTGGTGTCAGCTTCTTATTTTCCCCTCCCTCCCTCATGACTTTTGATCATGTATAAATTATTTTTTATTTCTTACACTTACATGTCTTTACCCATTTTTGTTGTTCATCCCTTTGACAAGGGGTTATAGGTAGATCATTGTGATTGGTTCTCCTTCCTCCCTGCACCTTTCCCTTCCCCTCTTGATATGGCTACTCTCCACATTGGCCCTGAGTTCATCTGTCCTGGATTCCCTGTGTTCCCAGTTCCTATCTGTACCAGTGTACACCCTCTGGTCTACCCAGATTGGAAGATAGAATTGGGGTCATGATAGTGGGGGGAGGGGGAGACATTCAAGAACTAGAGGAAAGATGTATGTTTCATTGTTTCTACACCGCACCCTGTCTCTTCCCAGCAACCCTTCTGTAAGGGGATGTCCAATTGCCACATGGGCTTTGGGTCCCCACTTTGCACTCCCCCTCATTCACAATATGAATTTTTGTTCTTTGATGTCTGATGCCTGATCCTATCAACACCTCATGGTCACACAGGCTGGTATGCTTTGTCCGTGAGCTTTGTTGCTTCTGAGTTAGATGGTCGCTTGTTTACCTTCAAGTCTTTAAGACCCAGATGCCACATCTTTTGATAGTCGGGCACCATCAGTTTTCTTCACCCTACTTGCTGATGCACACATTCTGTCTTCAGAGACCATGTCAGGAAGGTGAGTGTCACAGAGTGTCATGCTAGTAGACCAGAGTGTTCTTGTGTTGAGGGACTACTTGAGTAGAAGCCCATTGTCTATCTGCTGCCTTAATACGAACCCTATAAATATCTGGACATAGATCTCTTTCCCCGCCGTCACATTTACATATGTACATGCTTGTATTTAGAGCTCCTTTGTTAGCCATTGTGGCTGCTAGGTGCTGTTGGGTCAGTTGCTACGTACAGCAGCGCAATGGACAACAGAACGAAACACTGCTGCTGTTCCATCCTTGCACTCCTTCCTAGGCTTAGCTCACGGGCGCGACCATCTCACTGACAGCCCTCCGCTTTCTCACTGACCCCTCTAGTACTCACGATGCCCTTCTCCAGGGAAGGGCCCCTGGGGATGGTCCGTTCCTGAGCATGTAAGAGGAAGTCGTCAGGGTGATACAAACCCAAATCACTACGAGAAACCATCTCACTGCCATGAAAATGGCAAGGACCACAAAAGAAGAAGCCACAGGGGTGGGGAAGGCTGTGGCGAAGCAGAGACCCTCATCCAGTGCTGGCGTTGCTGCTGCGAGGGGCCAGCCAATCCCAACCCTCAGCGACCTTCTGCACAACCGAGCAAGCCACAGCACGCTTCTTTGTCCCCCTCGCCATCGGTCCTGTGCCTGAGAGCATCGGTGCACCACAGTGTCAGCCGGTCTCCTTGAAGACAGTCCTCTTTTTCGCCCCTTCCCTTTACCAAGCACGATGTCCTTTTCCAGGGACTGATCTCTCCAGACAATATGTCTGAAGTATATAAGAGAAAGTCTCTCCATCCTGGCCTCTAAGGTGCACTCTGGATGTGCTGTCTTGGAAGCAGTTTAAGGTACCTCAATATTCTTCTCTAGCACTGTCATTCAAATGCATCAATTCGTTGTCTGTCTTCCTGGTTCGATGTCCAACTTTCGAGTGCCCATCAGGCCAGGCGAAGTATCATGTTGGAGTCCTAAAAGCAGGGGTCCTCCAACTACGGCCCACGGGCCACATGCGGCCCACCGAGGACATTTATCTGGCCCATCAGGTGTTTTTGCCGCCTCTGCCTGTCCTGCTTAGCAGCCGACTCATCCCGGGCCCCCAGTGAATTTGCTCATAGTTTTTTGTTTGTTTGTTTTTTAAACTATAATCTGGCCCTCCAACAGTCTGAGGGACAGTGAACTGGCCCTCTGTTTAAAAAGTTTGAAGACCCCTGCTTTAAAGTATTACCCTTGCTCTTCAAGGCTCTCGAGAGGTCTGGTGCTGCAGTGACCCGATGGAGCTCATCTCTCGATCTCTTGACAGCTGCCCCAGGAGCTTTGATTACGGATCCAGGCAAGATGACGTCCCTCACGATTTCAACTCTCTTGTTTACGCTGAGTTGTAATCCATACTGAAGGCTGCAATTCTTCCTTTTTTAATCATTTTATTGGGAGTTCATAGGACTCTCATCACAATTCATCCATCCATCCATTGCATGCAAAGCACATTTGTACCTTTGTTGACATCATCATTCTCAAAACATTTTCTTTCTACTTAAGCCCTTGGTATGAACTCCTCTTTTTCCCCCTCCCTCCCTGCTCCCCTTTCCTCATGAACCCTGGATAATTTATAAATTTTATTATTATTTTGTCATATCAGAACACTGTCCGATGTCTCCCTTTGCCCATTTCCCTGTTGTCCGTATCCCAGGAGGGACTAAGTTATATGTAGATCTTTGTAATCGGGTCCCCCTTTCTATTCCACCTTCCCTCCACCCTCCCAGTATCACCACTCTCCCTACTGATCCTAAAGGGATCATCTGTCCTGGACCGCCCCCCCCCCCCGCCCCATGTATCTGGTTCCTATCTGTACCACTGTACATCCTCTGGTCTAACTGGATTTGTCAGGCAGAATTTGGATCATGATAATGGGGGGAGGAGGAAGCATTTAAGAACTAGAGGGAAGATGCATATGTCATCATTGCTACACTGCACCCAGACTGGCTCATCTCTTCCCCGCGACCCTTCTGTAAGGGGATTTCGCTTCACCTACAGATGGGCTTTGGGTCCTCAGTCTGTACTCCTCCTCATTTATAATGATATAATTGAAGGCTACAATTTGGGATCTTCCTCAATTTCAGCAAGCAAGGTTGTGTCATCTGCATATCACAGGTTGTTAATAAGACTTCTTCCAATCTTGATGGCACATCTTTCTTCATATAAAGCAGCTTCTCTGAAGAATTGTTCAGGATACAGATTGAACAAGTGAGAGGAAACAACCCCAATTTACACCTTTCCTGATGGTTCTGTCCACACATGATGCATGAACAAGCTTCTCATGAGCACAGTGAAGTGTTCTGGAATTCCTATTCTCCTCAAAGTTATCCATAGTTTGTTCTTGCACACAGGCCTTTGCCAATAAAACACAAGTAAACGGGCTGAGCCCCGGTGGCGTCGTGGTTGTGCGCGGGACGGCGACCCACTGGGATGGAGGTTCGATTCCAGCTCCACGGAGCAAAGGCTGGGCCTCCTACTCCCACCACCTGAGGGCAGTGAGGCCCCCCGCAAAAAAACACAAGTAAACATCTCACTGATATTCTCTGCTTTGAGTCAAGATCCAGCTGACATCAGCAATGATACCCTTTGTTCCATGTCCTCTTCTGCATCCTGCCTGAACATCTAGCAGTTCTCTGCCAATTTCTGCTGCACTCGTAAAGCAAAATTTTACTTGCATGCGGTATCAATCCTATTATTCCATGCCTTTGTTGGTAGGCGTGTCAAATGGAGCAGCCGCTGTGGAACACAACTGGGCAGTTTCTCACAAGGTGGAAATTAGAACTGCCAGAAGGTTCAGCTATTCCACTCAGGTCTCTGGTCAAGCAGCTCACAAAGGGCTATGACGACGGCCACACGGCATCAGGAGTCATTGCAGCCCTGTCCTGCAAAGCCCAGAGCTGGTGCCGATACATGCAATACTTGAAGAGGTGATGAGATTGGGATTTTCACCACATTTATTTTTTTCTGTTTTGTTTTGGGGCATCACTGCTCTTTAGTGGTGGGAGCAGGAGGCCCAGCCCCACTGCTGGAATTGAACCTCCGTCCCAGTGGGCCGCAGTCCCGCGCACAACCACTACGCCACTGGGGCTCAGCCCCTTTCACCACATTTAAAAACAAAACCCGGATATTAGTGAGCCCATTCTACCTGCCAGGCCCCAAACCAGGGAGTAGGCCTGCATCACCTACCTCATGGATGCCCCCCAAACCTCACTGAGGCTATTACTCTTGCCCCATTTTACAGCTGGGAAGGTAAGCAAAGAGCAGCTGAATTACCCAGCTGGTCAAATCTAAACCTCCTTTAACTCCGTCCAACTCCAGGGTATTTAGCCACTATCCTTGCATGAAGTGTGTGTGAGTGTGTGTGTGTGTGTGTGTGTGTGTGTGTAAGAGAAAAGGAGAGAGAGAGATTGCTTTGCTAATTGGTCAGTAGCCAGCATTTTCAGCAGAGAAGAGACCATCTTGGCTGAGCCCCGGTGGGGCAGTGGTTGTGTGAAGGGCTGTGGCCCACAGGAATGACAGTTCAAATCCAGCAGCAGCTCTCCAGGAGCAAGGCTGGACTTCCTATTCCCACCAGGGCAGTGATGCGGGGCGGGGGGTGGGGGTGGGAGAAGAGGCGCTCTTCGGGGCCAGGCAGTGCCCAGGCAGAAGACAACAGCTTCTCCAGCTGGGAGGGGTGAAAGGGCAGGAAAGTCTGGGGAGTCCAGCAGCTTCCTCCAAAGCAGGCGCGGGTGGCCAGAGTAGGAACCACACCCCTCTGAGAGGAAGAATCTTGAGAGGCTGCAGCGGGTGACCGGGTGACCGGAGTCAGGAAGGACCTTTAGTTCTTGTTCTGCCTGGAAGGAACTAAACTTGGAAAACAATAGCCACCAAAAGCATGTTGATGACGACACGTCTTGACCCCCCACTAAGTTCAGCACTCAGGGTGGGGTAGGAGCAATGACATACGCTGCACCAACGTGGACTTCCACCAGCAGCCCAGGTGACATCCTGAAGTCCTGCTTAACTTCTGTTCACCCCTGGAGTCCCTGGGTAATCCATACAGCTGAAATGCTCAGCTGCTCACCCAAAGGCTCACGCCCACCCAGAGGCAGCTCAGGAGAAAGTCCCGACGGTCCACTTGTACTCCATACGCCATGGGAAGCCCTATGAGTCAGAGTGCTGTCCTTGTGGGTCAAAGCTCATCGCTCCGGGGGCACTTCGGTTCACTGGCAGAACATTGTTGCTAGAGCTTGACATCTGGTGCGGTGAGCGGCATCTGGGAGTGGCTGCTGAAGATTCTAGGGGTCTCTTCCCATCTGGAGCAAAGGAGATGAGAAAGCCCAAGACTCGAGGGCCCGATGAGTTCAAAGGACTAAGGACCGACATGAAACCTCTAACTTGAGAGCAGAAGAAAGAGATGTCCCTAGCTCACCACCATTGATTGCTTGGGCCAGGAATTCAAGAGAAGGTCCCAGTTAGAATGGGAGAAAAAAGGGCTGAGCCCCGGTGGCGTAGTGGTTGTGTGCGGGACTGCGGCCCACTGGGATGGAGGTTCAATTCCAGCAGTGGGGCTGGGCCTCCTGCTCCCACCACCGGAGAGCAGTGATGCCCCCCTCCCCCCAAAAAAATGGGAACCAAAATAGACGGACCAGCATGTGCCTTCACCATTCGATCAGAGGAAGAAGATCTGGGCGACCGTCACATCGACTTCGGAACATTTTCTTGGCCCGCTCGTGGTTATTAACTCCTCATTCCCCTCACCCTCCCCGCCACGCCCCGATGATAGAGCTATCTATCCTGGGTTCCTTCCACAGAAAGTCACACCAGACACAGACAGGAAGCAAGTCATATGATAGCAGATGTACATGCCAACAAAGCTATTTCGTAATGAATAAATAAAATATGTTCCTAGCTTTAAAAAAATCAAATTCATAAGAAATACCTACGCACGTGCTCACTTCGGCAGCACATATACTAAAATTGGAACAATAAAAAGAAATACCTAAGCAATGATAGCATCAGGAAGGTGCTCCTTAAAAGACCAACTATGGGCTGAGCCCCGGTGGCGTAGTGGTTGAGTGCGGGACTGCAGCCCACTGGCTTGGTGGTTCAAATCCAGCAGCAGCTCTCCAGGAGTAAGGCTGGGCCTCCCACTCCCCTTAGAGGGCAGTGATGCCAAAAATAAAAATAAAGACCAAACTATGCCAGACCAAAAGGGTAGCACTTGCCCCAAAGCAAAGAAGGCAGGGAAGGGCAGAGCAAATGATAAATGGAAACGGGGACCCAGGGTGGGAGATGGTGGACACATGGCAGGTACACAACCATTGTCACGGGACAATTTGTCTATGGATTATTCAACGGAGAACTGATCTGCTGTGCAATCATTCACCAAAAGTACAATAAAATGTATGTTTGTTCTACAGAGAGAAAATCCTGTGGGGTCACAATTGTCTGATATACGGGGCGGGGGGAGGTTCCAAAAAAAAAAAACAGAATTATGCTCGATGGTTTAGAGCTTTCAAGTAGTACACATTTTTCCCTGCTAGATGAGCATAGGACAACTCACTCTGAGTTAGTGCACCCAGTGGCATCGCCTGGGAAGGTTCTCTTCGGGTCACAGCGAATGTTTTCATAAAAGCAGTTTCAAAAAAAAGGCACTTTGACTCAAGCCTGGCTCTTATGATGGCTTCTTTAAGAGAACAGTGTGTGGCTGTGAAATTTTGTTTTCTGCTTGAGAAAAATGCAAAACTGCTGTGATGTTGAACACAGCTTACAAGCACTATGGAAAAATAAAACTCAAGTGCACCAATGGTTTTCTCATTTCAGAAAAGGTGAAATGTTGATTGATGACAAAACTCGTTCTGGATGTCGGTCAACATCCCAGACAGGATGAAAATGTCGATTCGTAGTCCATTTGGAGTTCATTCCACCAGGTCGGACTGGTAATCAAGCTTTCTATTTAGAGATTCTGAAAGATTGCATAACAGTGTGCGACAATCAGGCCTGATTTATGGTAGATGGAGTGGGGAGTGGGAGGGACTGGCTTTGCCACCACAACAGTGCACCTGCTCACACGCAGCCATCTCAGTGTGCCAGTTTTTTGGCAAAAAACAGCCAAAAGGTTGGGTCCACCCCCTCCAACCTTTCTCACCTACCTCATCCCACAAGGCTTCTTTTTTCTTTCCGCCAATGCAAAGGGACATGAACGGACAGTGATTTGATGGCATAGAAGAGGAAAGATAAAAAATGACGGAGGTGCAGTCAGGCACCCAAACAGATGAGTTTGAGAAATGCTTCCAGAAATGGAATTCCAGATTTGACAAATGTATGAAGTGTAATGGGGAGTCCTCTGAAGGTAATAAGGTTGCTTTGCAAAAACACTTATAGACATAGTTTGCGGTGGGGGCCATTCTGGGTATTTGGGGGGTGCCCCTTGTACATGGGTAATGGCATGAGTCAGCACTGAATCGATCATTTTTTGTTTATTTCCCTTGGCCCACCTCCACCCCACAGGGCGGGCCTCTCTCTCCTGAGAGAAGCACTGAAGACTAAGCTTCAACTCAGAGAGGTCTTGCAGATGTATGTGAACCCCTTCCAGAGTCTCATCAGTACCTAACACCTGAGCTAAAAAGAGGACTCCTTAGCCCAAAGGAATTAATCCCTAATGGGGAAATGTCAGGTCCTAGCAAAGGTTTTACCAGGATCATTTTCTATTCAATCTGTACACCAAGGAAATCATCCGAGAAGCTCGTCAAGGAAGCACGCAGCCACAGCGTCAAAGGAAGGCTCAGAGACAGTAAACGTGGCGGAATGAAGCGAGCGCAGCCTTGCCGGTGGAAAGGGGCGAGGCCTTGGAGAATGCAGTTGTCCATGTGGGTAAGGAACAAAAGCTCTCCCCACCAGACCAGTCAACAATATGATCCCGGGAGAAAGGAGTCAAGCTGTTAAGCATCTTGTTTTACTTAGATCCACAGTCCATGTCCAGGGGATCCGTGGTCAAGAAATCAATAAACACATTGCATTGCATAAATCTGCTATTAAAAGGCAAAGCAAGAACCTCTTTTAAAGCATCAAAGAGCAAAGGTGTCATTTTTGAGGACTATCTCGTGTCTGACCCACGCCATGGTCCTTTCAACCCACTCATATGCATGTGAAAATTAGAGAGTGAATATGGAAGACAGGAGAAGAACTGGTGCATCTGAAGTCTGGTGCTGACATACATATCATATACCACAGCTGCTGGAGGACAAATAAATCTGACTTTGAAGAAGCAATTACCGAGAGCCTCTGATGTTTCTTAGAAGTGAGGGTGGCGGGCTGAACCCCGGTGGCGTAGTGGTTGTGCGCGAGATTGCGGCCCACTGGGACGGAGGTTCAATTCCAGCAGCGGGCTCCACAGGAGCAAAGGCTGGGTCTCCTACTCCCACCACCAGCGGGCAGTGATGCCCCCCCCCCCCAAAAAAAAAAAAAAAGAAGTGAGGATGGCAGGACTCCATGTCACACACTATGGACATGTGATCAATGGGGCCCTGTTCCTGGAGGCCGTCATGCTTAGGAAAGCAGAGGGTCCATGAAAAAGAGGCACAGTCTCAGAGAGAAGGAGGGACCCCAGAGGTACAACCATGTGCTCTAATGTAGGTACCTAGTGGAGATGGAGCTGGACTGGGCAGTGCTCTGCTCCATGGCACAGAGGTTCATGGGGAGTGAGAACTGATCTACACTAACTCTGCCCCTTTGCATGGGTATCTTTTTTTGGGGGGGCGGGGGGAGCATCACTGCTCTCCAGTGGTGGGAGTAGGAGGCCCAGCCCCACTGTTGGAATTGAACCTCCGTCCCAGTGGGCCACAGTCCCACACAGTCCTACCACTACGCCACCGGGGCTCAGCCCCGCATGGGTATCTTATTAGCAGTGGTTCTCACCCTGGGGGTCAGACGACCCTTTCACAGGGGTCGCCAAAGACCATCGAAAAACATTTATTTCCAGTGGCCTTAGGAACCGAGACACCACTCCTCTATATGCCCACATATGAATATCCGGCGTGATGACTGTGACCCAGGCTACACCATGCTTCCAGGCAAAATTTCACTTACTTGTCATTAGAAATAAATATTTCCCAATCTATCATAACCTACTGCTTTGTGATTCATCACTATGCCTTTATTATGCTCAATTTGTAACAATGAACACACCTCCTGCCTGTCAGATATTGACATGACAACTCATAACAGTAGCAAAATGACAGTGATGAAGTGGCAATGAAAATAATTTTATGGCTTGGGGGGGGGGGGTCACCAACACATGAGGAACTGTATGAAAGGGTCCCGGCATTAGGAAGGTTGAGCACCACTGTCTTAGAACCTTACCAAAGTCCCGCTAAGAAAAAGTCCTAGATCTGCCTCCCTTTCCAACATCTGGGATTAGGCGGCCCCGTGAAGTTAAGTTTCAGTCTACATTAAAACCATGCCTGCCACATCAGAGGCTCTCAGTCATTACATACAGACACAGTCAGTCCAGGACAGCTCA